>OOFC01050477.1:12392-29680 GCA_900323345.1 Pseudochromis fuscus | reverse complement strand
TCGTTGGCTTTTTACAAGCTAGCAAGCTCCGTGCCGCTGATACATTTAGCGTCGTCACATCAGACCCGGTCAGAGTGGACCACATGAAACTGTTGGAATAAATTCAATAGCTGCTTATAGACAGGTGCGCTCAATAGTCCAGAAATTACGGTACTTCTGATGAATGAGCACACAGCCCTTAAGGTCAGCACCACCTTCACTGTGTCTCTGTCACCTGTTGTAAGTCAGTCTTCATGTACTTGCTTGCTTGATTGTTAGCTGAGCATTTATTGTGCCTGAGTGATTTATGTATTTTAGCTTTATTATGTTTGTGCATCTTTTCTGCATGTTTCAATCAGCACCTAACAAGGCAGCACAGTGTTGTCTTATATCTCTATTAACATGAACATTCTCCATGATATTACTTTGTAGCTCTTATATTATTCCCTTCTTTGTTGTATGCTTGAAATATTACATGTAACTGTAGTATATCAGTATGTGATGTATTGTTTATACAACATGGTGCACTTTTCTTCTTCTTCTCTTGTTATTATTGCGTTATTATTATTACTTGTGTGATTTAACGTCTGTGTTGGTGTGTTTGCTGCCGGACATTTGAATTTCTCCAAATGGGGATTAATAAAGTTTTATCTATCTATCTATCTATCTATCTATCTATCTATCTATCTATCTATCTATCTACATTGTTAACCTATTGCTAATATTTTTAGCCACCAGTTGGTTAGCAAAGCCCAAATTGTTTTGTTAAATCAACAGCCCAAAACTCTAAGATATTTAAAATTCAAAGATTTAAGCGAAAAAATAAAAAAAAACACATTTGAGAACCTGTAATCAGTGAACATTTGGCATTTTTGCTTGATTAATGACAAATTATTATGAAAATTGTTCCTTTCTGTCACAGAATAAATTAAATATTTGTGTATTTTTGATGTGCGAACTACAACTTAAATGTTAAATCAATTGACAAATCTGTAATTAAAATAAAGCAATATCCCGCAGTTTTTTTGTGTGAATAAATTCCCCAAAAGCAACAGATGATCCAACGAAAAACACTAAAGTTTAATGCGAGCGCTCTGATGAATTAAAAAACAATGCAGGAACAGTCACTGTAAGTCCTGTTAGTTCAAAACAGAATCCATTAAATGAGGCTGTCTTTATTATCTTCAGCCGATTATATTGCTTCAATTATCAGTAGCATATGCACTTCAAAGAGACTTTAAAAGAGAGAGAGGGGGGGAAGCAAAAAAAATCTACCAGATGACAAAGTCTAGAGGTGTAGAGTGACATTAAATCAGCAACTTATGTCAGAACAATCTAAACCACACACACAATCTTCAAACGGTCCGAGGGCTCTGGTGCCGACACGAACCTTCAAAAAGGTGCAGGAGACAAAAGACTGACATGTGGATAAAAGCAACATGAGGAGGCTGACAGACCTCTGGTTGAGAAGAGAAAAAAGGAAAGGTTGGGAGTTTAAGGAGAACATGAGGAAAAAAAACTTGTGTAATGAGGCTCCCTGCTAATCTAACAAGAGCTCACAGGATATCTGAGTCCGTCTGTCCTGCGGGACGAGAGACACAACACCTGAAGTTACTGCGAGAGAAACTCCACAAAAATCCATCATTACAGAGCCGAGCGTTGCAGGTTCAGGTGCTCGAGATGTATTTGATTAAGAGTTCGATTATGTTTTCATAACAGCCCAATTTCATTTTAAAGGGAAAGCAGCTGATAATAAATTACAATAATACAAGAATCCTTTTAGGATCAGCTAATTAGTAGCATAACGACTTTGCTTAATTAACGCCACAGATGAAGCTTGACAATCCTCCTCCCTCTTGAAATGATTAACCGCATGTTACAAAAAAAAAAAAAAAAAAAGTGCTAATAATAAATTACAGTTTGTCAGTAACTCCACAGTTAAGAAACTCCAGTCGTTAGATGTGGTCGTGCTAATGCGGCGCACTTTGCGGCTATAAAACCGGATGCTTGGAAACTCGAAGCTGCTGCACTTGTTCTGCACAGACTCTGGTGTTCATTAGATCCTAAAAAAATAAATCAAACAGAAATAAGTGGGCGTAAATATGTCTACAGTAGTTAAAACAGATGATGAAAGCAGTACAGCGGCAGTTAGAGACTATTAGACAGACAGTTTGCAACCAGGTAACCTCTCACATGAAGTGATGCTCATCTGTGTGAGAACATGACATCTGAAGGTGTCAGAATTAATTAAACAAGCTCGATCTGTTATGATGTTGTGACAATTAACAGTTCAGCTTTTACATGCTTATTAAAGTCTGTTGGATAAAAGTTTTATTGGATTCCAGCATACAGTACAATAGGTTATGTATACATTGTATCTTATTAGCTCTTTGCCTGTTGGTTTATGGTAACTACCTCCACAAATGTATTATTTTATGATCGAGATTTAACTTATTTGGCTTCAACACAGAAAAATCCTAAAATATCTGATAAAGTTTGTTCCTTTAACCCTCTAAAGCTGAGCGTGTCGCCGGCGATACAGAGCGACTAGCATAAACCAACTTACCGTAATTCCTCGGCCATTAGCGACGTGAATCCAGCTGATTCTGATAGCCAACAAGTTGAGCGTTTTGTATATATTACATACATTTCGGCAGGGGAATGGAGTCATGCCGTTGACTTGCAGCGTTTCGTACATATTACCTACATTACGGTAATGTACGGAAGCTCCACTTGTCGGCTTTCAGAATCAGCGCGAATGGCCGAGGAATTACAGTGATTTGATTGACACGTCACTTTCTGTCAGCAGCTAAATGTTTGGGGTAAAAGGGTTAATCCATTTTCTCAAAAATTAATCCAATACAGAAGTGCAATACTACAGACAACCACTAGATGCTGGCTCCAATTGACTTCAATTCAAAAATTCTCATGTTGAATAATGAAATACTCAGTTGATACTTTTTCCCACAAGTCATTCTCATAATTCAGTAGACATTAATCTTCAAAAAGGGCGTGGCTAGTTTGATTGACAGTGTGACCAGACCTAAGTTTCATACATATTAGGTACTGTCCTTAGGTTCAGGGGTCAGACCCGCCTCCTCACTCCGCCCTTCATATCCATATATGGTCACTTCTGGCTCCAAAAAACCAACATGGCGACGTTCAAATACCAAACTCCTGACTTCCACGAACCATTGGGTGATGCTACTTTAGCGTTGTCCATTCTATATACAGTCTATGAGCCGGACACAGCTACTAGCATGACTATACTGACCTTTAGGTTGTTGCTGTTTTAGTTAAATATTACTCATAAATTCACAAATCTGCCTCAAAGGGTTTTGCGATCCGTTCTCATTGCAATTTACTGTAAAATAATCCAAAAGTGAGCACAACTTCCAACATTATTTCATGCTAAAAAGTCAGAGATTTCGGGAACAAACCTCAATAACAGAAAACTAAGATCCCACTGGGACTGCTCACTGGGTATATTTTACTTTCCTGGATTGGTCTTTGATATTTCGTTCCTCTTTAACTATGACAAATGATATGTTTTTTAAAAAATCTCCGCGCATTTGAATTTCAATTTCAGCACCTGAGAGCTATTTCTTTCACATTTCTGACCGATGGGGTCACAGCGGGCAGCGGCGTGTTGTTCATGGCGTTTGCAGAAGCTTCTCACCACTGTTTCCAGACGTCCAACATTTCTCCTCATTCTGCTGCGAGGGGGGAAAGTTCACATAACCTCGCTGATGCAAATTATTACATTTGACTGACACGCTAACTCAAATTACAGTCCAACAATCCCCCAGCCGTCTGCACTGGCAAAAATCTGTCATGGAAATGGCAATAAATAAAAAAAAAAAAAGCCCCACTCCTGCCAAAATACTCTGTTGTTACTGGCTTGTAGAACATCTGAAAACATCACTTTGTTGAACTCATTTCACATTTCACAGTAATGAGATCGACTACAATATTTTCAATCATTAAAACTCTGCTGTATTTATTTTTAAACACCAGCATATTCTTGTTTCTAGGATTTGGTCTGACAAAATGAGTAAAGCAGCAGATTGGTGGTGAATACGTGGGAGTGTAGTATGGCTGTGCTTTGACAGGTAACCTGCACCACAGAGAGAGAGAGAGTAAAAAAAAAAAAAAACAGTGAGAAAAAAAACTCAAAGGAATTCAAATACTTCCTTCCAGTAAGCTATAATTGTGTGCTTTTGTTAATTCATTCTTCATAATTCCCTCATTACAACTCTTGAATGGTGGTGATTAAACTTAAGAAATTCTTTCAACAGGCGTCTCTTTGAAATGAGTATCAATTAAGCCTTTTATTATTAGCTATTCTCTTTTAACAATGACAATTCACAGCACAACACCGACTGAGAAAACGCTCTGTGACCGTACGTGCAAATAAGATGATTTCGCTTGGGTGGAAAATGAGCATATGGAGCATTGTTTTGACTCCGGGATTATTATTACATGCTATACTTGGTGGTGCTCCAGTATTGTTGTTTTTGCAGGTAGATCAAATAAGTAGGCAGGTCGTTGGAATTAACTTTGATCCCGTCGCACTTTATCATCTACACGAGTGCAACAATTAATACATCATTTTAAATCGTGCGCTGCCAAGAGACCCGGAGCTACACATGAATATTTAGCTAAAAATTCATGAGCTAAAGTGCTCAACAGAGTTTAAGTACAACATCTTTATGTGAGAAACTTCCCCGAGAATACTTCTCCTGGAACCATTCCTGCTGCGCTCCAGCCAAAATCCCAGCCTCGGAGAGGAAAACAACGTTAACCGCTTTCTTGGCAAATGTGACAGGTTAGAAGCGAGTTGACATTCAATCTGTTTCCCTATCATAACCAGCATCTTTGTTCACAATTGAGTTATGAAAAAAAAAAAGGACATATGCCTGTAATTACTGTAACCACAGGCAAAAGATCATCGCCAACCAATATCCTTTCAGCGAGTCATGAAAGAAAACACTTCAACATGAGATGCCAAGGGAGGAAAAAAAAAAAGAAAAAAAAAAAAGAGGAGGTCTTTCTCATAGGCTGTTAATTGATTTAGTCTATTATGAAGTGTGCAACATAAACATCCTGCTCTTTAAACAGAATATTAAAAGGAGTTTTTAATAATTCTGCAAATCGCTCAGCTTTAGGGAAATTACTGCTAAAAAGATCTTTTCTCTGGCCTTGTGTGGAGTATCTTCTTCCTCCGCCTCATGTGATTAACATGTATGGATCAGTTTTTCTTTTCCAAGTTCTGCCTGCCTTGCCCCCCCGAGAGCCCTAAAACTCGCAGAGGAGCCGAGTCAGGCTTTATCAAGTCCTTATCAGCGATTAGAGCGGCAACCCCTGCTGAATGATCGTTTATTAGATCTCCTCACCGTTAAGGTTCAGGGCACAATGATCTTAATTACTGCTATAATGGGTGTATAAGCAAAAGCCCAGTGTAGTTCAGCAGTGTCAGTGGCAGCTAAATAAAGGGCCATTTCCCCTGCTCCCAGCTCTTAAAAGGCACGTTTGAAGCGGTGGTGTGATGAAAGGCTCCAAATGAAGGGCAGGGGGAAAAAAAAAACGAAAGAACAATAACAAATTGACATCTCTTTTTGGAGAATTATACCATGGGGGAAGGCATTCTCCCATCCTTAATCACTATAAAATGGTTTAACATGACATGCAGAGGCTGGCAAATGATCAAATCCTGACAGGAGGACAAATTGCAAACAAAATGAGAGATCAAGTTTATTAGAGCGCCGCCTCTGGGAAATGAAAATCTTTAATTCTCTTTTTACATTGACATTTATTTGGCTGGCATGAATAGCAATGTTAACACACACACACACATACCAACAGTGCTGCACCTACTACTGTAACCGCTCCGCTGCAATGATAGCAGAGTCAATGACATTTATCATGTTTGCCTTTGTAGATGACATCTGAAACACATTGTCTTTCATCCAGCCAGCATTCATCATGTATTTTATATAAAGTTCACAGCGGCGCGCGGCGGCTGTGTCTTCACGCAGGAGCAATGAGAGGAGCAGGCGGGAATTATCCATCACCTCCAGCACAATGGATGGATTCTTGTTCTTTTTAACTGTCGAGCTTCTCTTTAAAGATTTCTCTTCAAGGAAATTCACTCGCAGGATTTCTACTTTGATCATGAAAATTCAAATGAGCTTGTTCGATTAAAATATACGCCACTGCCCGGGACGGGGTAATTAGTCAGCATTATCATTTATCGACTTGAAGCGGAATCGTATTGGGATAATATTATCACATCACGTTGTTAATTTATGAAGGTCTGTGATTAAATTGAATTATTAATGTCAAGGAAGTCTTGAAGTCTTTGTTTTAGGAAGTTTTGAAGAGCGTCGTCTGATGTAGCACACGAGGAGCAGATTGAGGTATCGCTATTGTCTGTTCATAAAATCGCAAAACGTGCAAATCCAGAAACAGAACTACAATATTAAATGCAAAGAAATGGGATTTGCTTATGAAGTACTTCCATCAGAGCACCGCCCCTGTGGATATGTTGTTTACATTATAAGTTCATGCAGCATTTGTCTCAGGACAGTTGATGAGTGTTGCTGCATCAAGATACACCACTGACATTTGCTTGTTTGACCTTCTGTGTGAGTGCTAAACACTGATTGGTCTGCATTGACCTTATGTAGCATTAGCATTAGCTAGTTAACCCTTTAATTCTGAGTGTGTTGTCAGCAACAGGTCTGCACATGCGTCTTTGGATTACCGTAATTATGTCACAGTTTGTGCAATCAGAAAAATTCCAACGGTTCCCGAAAACTAAGATGTTGCACTTTACACTGAATATAGTGTGATTACGGTAATTTCACCAGCGCCTCTCAGAAGCTGGCACAACAGCTGGTTTACGATATACGTGTTGTAAGAGTAATAACAGTGACGATGAAGCAAGAATAGCAGAAAAACACAAAAACACAAAAACCGATTTTGATTTTAGTGAACAAAAACACTGCAACTGCACATGAATGATAGACTTTGCATGTTACATTTGAAATCAAAATAAGCATAAAAAATCCAGGTGGAAGTTTGGAGGAGTGTTCAAGTGTTAACCAGTTAGTAATCAAAAACTAACATCACATAAACCTATATTGACTGAACTAGCTACAGACCAGTCACTGGCACGTTATGAACTTATAAAGTTTCCAAATTGTCTAACTTCAGCTGAGTGCACAGTGCATATGGTAAATGGAGTACATTATAGCGCTTTCATTACCTTAGCTAGGTCCCAAAGCGCTTTACAAGGCAACTCATTCACCCATTCACACACACCAATGGCTACCGAGCTGCCATGCAAGGTGCTAGCCACCATTGGGAGCAACTTAGGGTTCTTGCCCAAGGACACTTCAACATGTGGACAGGAGGAGCCAGGGATCAAACCCATGACCTTACGATTCACAGGTGACCCACTCTACCAGCTGAGCCACAGCCACCCCACATATTGTCTACAATTGTGTTAATATCTATGTGATGACATATGTAACCATCACTCTTTCTTTAGTTCTGTTGTTGGTCTCCACCAGAGGCCGATTGGTGCAGGACAGGTGACCTACGATGAATTTATATCATCACTGCAAAAGCTTCCTCACCTCATTGTAAACATGGCTGACATTGAACCAAATACCAATGAAACGAATGGCAATGCACAAAGAGGGAGGCATTAAAACCCTTCAGAAGAACTGCAAAGTCATTTAATAACTGTCAGTTCATCACTGTGAGGGTGGCTGTTCATAGTTAATTCAGCCATATTGATTACAGCTGCTTTATCCTTTATTACACCGACTGAGTCTTTTAGGAAACGCTGATCAAAATGGCAACACTGTTTACAGACCGAAAACCAACACAAATAATTACTGATTGATCCAAAATGGCATCAATGACATAGTGTACTTAGCGTCCGCTCATAAATACTCCTGCCAGCGGTGTGAAATCGAGGACATTGGACACACGTGAAGACAGTGTCCTGCGGTGTGAACCAGTCCTGCTGTAGCAGTGCTTTGTCTGCAGTCCCCAGTGATGAGTGATATGTTGGAGTCTTTACCTGAGGCCATCTCTCCCCATGCACGACCACTCTGAACTGAACTGCAAGGGCAACGAGGAGAGACACCCTGTGGCTCCAAACAAAGGCAAAGGCTCCCAGCAGTAATCGGAAACTGTCGTCTCCCCTCGCACCGCTTAAACCTGCAACCCCTGCTCAGTTATGATGACACCGTCCTTTTAATGTCCCACTAACAAATATGCCCTGTATCAAAGGAAATTGGATTGATTCGAGGGCCAGCTCTGTCAACCTCTCCCCAATGTCACTCTGCCAGCGTTTTGCACAGAAAAAAGGGCAGGATGTAAGAGTTGAAGCATTAAAAATTGCTGAGGACTGGCCTGGAGTCTGTCCAAGACAAAGTTAGAAGTGCTTCACAAATCAATGCCTGCTCTCTGCATCCCCCACACTTCTTTTATGCTCTGAAATGACAGAATGTAGTGCAAGCATTCTCTTTTTTTTAACATCTGGTGTCAATATTGGAGCTTAACTTCAAAGAAATTACTGATAGCATTCTGCTCTCCCCCAGTCAGCGATCTAGCATCTATTTAAGGGCCGTGTAGTGCAGCGTTGAGATATGAGGTTAGAGCGAAAGGGTAAAGATGTCCAAAAGGGGCCAAAGTTGGGATGGCTTAGAGTGGAAAAATGTGTGTAGATAAGCAGACAAACGAGAATCCCCTACCAACAGTTGCAACGGTGTCGTCCTTGCCCTGGGTGAAGACCACCACTCGCTGCCTCTTTGTGTTCTCCTTGGGGAGGTTTTGGGTCTTCTTTGCAATCTCTGCAATATCATCCGTCTGCGAAGAAAAAAAAAAAACACCAGACCACTGGGTGAATATGTTAAGCTGAATGAATGCATCATGGAGAGCAATTTCTGAGGAGTTAATCAAAGATCACAAGAGCGACTGAGAGGGGTCAGACTTTTTCCCAATCCTGGCAGACAGATCAAGTGATAATGAAACCAGATGGGCTATGAAACCATTTCGAAATAGATCAATGGGAGCGCTCAATGATGCTTCCACGCAGTTACAGGAGAGCTGCAAAATATTAGAATGTCATATTCCCTAAGTGAGATGAAAATAAGCGTGTGAAGATATGCTGTTGTCAGATAAAGCTACTTCTGCACGCTGAAGGGATAGGTGGTGCGTGTACTGTATCATTCTCTTCCTGAAACAGGCCATCTCTCCTCAGCATCTGCACAGAATGGATATTCTCGCCTGGAGACGACAGAACTCTCCGGAGTGCTTGCCTTTGATCATGAGAGGGATAAAAAAACCCACACCTGTCAGTGCTACTTTATTATTAACTCATCATGATGTACTATGAGCAGGTAGAATGTCTTTATCGCCGTCTCGCAGTGGGGTGGACTGCTTTTCCATAATACTGCTCACTGAGGAGCTAGCATTAGGGATCGTAGACGCCTCCAGCATCTGTATCAAAGCTAACACTTGAGCACCTTCAGGGTGAGCAAATACTGTGATTATGGGAGTAATCAGAGAGATAGGCTCCGGCCCAATACCACCAGCCACACCGGCTCACTCAAACCAATGAGCTTTTACACCTCTAAATGCTTCCCAAACGTCCTTTAATCAGCCCTGAGAGGTCCAGGGAGACCCTGGGCCGAGGAAAAATGGGTGTAACACTCTAAGTAAGTGCTAATGGTGAGGTTAATACAGAGGCTGTTAGCAGGCGATGGCGAAAAAAAGAGTAATTTGTCACTGTGACTGAATGTAACCACAAGCACTCCTCCAGACACTGAATGCAAAACCACACAAGGCTTCGGCACATTGTCACCCTTAGGTTTTATGGTCACGGACATAAAAAAGGCGCGCTACTCAGGTTTAGGAGCTAAAAGGTTCTAAGGGCCAGAGGTGGTAGGGTAAGCATCACGGCTGTTGAGCAGGGCACACACACACACACACATAAACACACACACATGGACAACTTCCTCCTTTTCCGCCCGGTGGAAACACTTACCTGGCAACTTCCTGAAGCAACACGATGCAGAAAAATAACGTGAGTGCAAAAGCAAAATGAATTGACAAATGATACGGTCAATTTGGTTTACTACTGACAAATGGCAATATTTACGATCGTGAGGCAATTGATCAGACGTAAATCAACAAAGCGTGAAATATGAAAGCTTTACAAGGGTGTTAAATTGTGTTTCTGCGTCGAAGCCAGTGAGAAACCGATCGTCTCCACTGCAGGCTGCTTGAGAAAAACACTGCGAGGGAGAGATTCAATTAGAGCTGTGATGCAGATAGTTCTTTGAGCATTTAAAGGAAACAGATCACAATCAGCCGGCTGTGTTCAGATCTGCTGATTGCTGTTTTGGAGAGGACCAGACTTTTATCTTGTCTTTACACTGAAGAAGTGCTGCTGTCATTTTTGTTAGTCATCCATAATGTGATGATAACAGTTTTTTTTCTTCTTAAGAATACATTGAGAGTACATTGTGTAGCGCTTTGGGGTCAAATACTGAGAATATGCAATTATAATTTCCTCTCAAATGGGCTCATTACGTGGACTTTTACTGAACCTAAATTAACCCTATTGGCCTTAAATTAATATAAATTCAAACAGAGACACACTTCTGTACACTGCAGGTACAAGTATTTACATCTAGATGTCAAACAGAATCATAATACTGATGATAAATTGTGTTACAAAATGTCAAAATTAATGTTGGAATATGGATGTTGTCAAAAACAGTTGCTCTGCATTGAACCCTCGCCAGTTTTTTTTTTAAATTTCCCTTCATGCAACACAGTGGAGTCGAGTTCATTACATTTAATGAATGAATTATCTATGAATTATTTTTAGCGAAAAGAAAAATAATACCTCAGAGTTTTCTCAGTTTTCATAACAGGTGGTTGTGTAAGACACTAGAGACTAACATGGAGGGAAATATCCCAGTTAATGGATCTGGTGTCAAATATTAGCAGAAACCCAATCATGAATCTAATAAATATGATTATTACATACATTTGACATATATCAGGCATGAGAAAATATTGTTACTACACTGCATATATTACAGCAACTGTGCATATTTCTATTCTGAAGACATGTCAGTGTGTAACCGCCGTATGAGGAGCAGCTCGTATGAGGAAAGTTTAAATTGTCATCACAAGTGACAAGAGGGAAAGTGTGAAGAAAACATCTTTGAACTACAAGCATGTAGAAATGCAGCCAGTACAGTACACAACCGCTGATGTTATCTGAGAAATCACATTCATCCAATGCAATTTTGCAGAGTGTTCTGCCAAATCAGGTTGACACGGAAAATGTCAAAGAATTGTAACTACTAGGAGAGTCTTCACTTTGCCCTTTGTGTGTTTTTTTTTTCATATATGTGAGGCCCCTCCATTATCAGCACCACCACCTCCTCCTCCTCCTCCTCCTCACTCCCCGTCTTCCTGCCTTCATCCCTTCTCCTCTCTTAAACCTGTCACTGCCATCAGGAATGCATTTCTATTCCAGTCACGTTGATCACACCGTTAGTGATTCTGGATGACAATTATTCACACAGAGCAGAGCCATATTCAAGGCAGCTCTACCTCTGAAAGAGAGAAGGCACTTAAAATACCTGAGCCCATGTGGAAAGAGAGAAAAAAAAAAAAACTCACACGCCGGCTATTTGTGTTTTTGATTTTGCATTTAAATAGCAATGCAAGGAATATGCAAAACACGAGGAAGGAAAAAAAACACACTGAGGGAATATTTCATTTTACACTTAAGAGGCAGACCTATTTTAAAAAACACACAGTGCACAGTCTATGGGGTAACAAGCACTGTAATCTTCATTTCCATAATCTAAAACCACAGGTGGCTGTAATTTGGTTATTAAAAGACTACAGTGTGTTTCAGTGTGCTGTAATGCTATAGCAGTGAAGAGAAGACATACAGTATCATCCCTGAGTGCAATGAAGATAATGAGGAGGCTTTTTAACCAGGCAACCTGATGAGCCCCAAGCCTGCAGAGAAAGGCTTGAAACCATGCCCAACTTCTCAGCTTCCCAAGAGGCTTTTCAAAATTCAATAAATAACATCTGTAGGCGATGTTGGGTGCAGACCTAGCAGAGTGCGTCATAACAGAGAGCTGGCTGAACAAAGAAACCATGACGACTGCCAGGTTTCCATAGCAACTGCTGCAAGGCCTGGAGAGTATAATAGCACATCAATCACTGTCCAAAAAGAACTTCATTATCAGCAAAAATAAACCTTTAGGATCTTTTTAGTGTGCAATTGCTGGTCAACTCACCTCAAAGCCCAGCTCTTTGGCAAATGTGGCCGCCTCCTAGAAAAGATAAAACACACACACACACACACACACACACACACAAGGAGAAAGAGAGAGAGAGAGAAATGAGCAGTTAATTACAGAGTCACAAACAGAGCATAATGTCACACTCCAGACGTGAAGTAAAGACATCTCGCCTCTCTCAGCTCCTCACGTGTGCGGCTGGTGTCACTTGAGAATAAGTAACCTGAGTTAGTGTTGCTCTGCCAGCTCCTGATTTAATAGGCATGCAGCCCACCCATTTAAACTATTGCCCGACATCGTCTCATCTTACCACCAGGAGCACCAGATAACACCACGTCAGCCTCCAGCCCTGAAACCACCAGTGAAACCAGGAGTATGGGCTGGTATGTGGGAATCCCCAGTACTGCAGGCATTCAGCGGCTACTATACGTCGCTTTAATCTCCCAACAGGTGCACTTTACACGCCCATACCAATGTTTACTCCTTAATTTCACACTTTTTACAAGTATATGTGCTGTATTTGGAGATTTATTTCCTCCCCTCCATGTAAAGCAGCCATTGTTTTTAACTTATTACTATATGGTATCATATAGCAAACTTTTGCAAGCTGCTTGAGGGATCTGGTCTAAATTTATGCTGTATTGATATTTGGATATATGTTTACAACTGTAGCAGGCGGCACAAGTTGGTTTCCATGCAATAATAAAATCTAAAATATCAAAAGTATATTTTCTACTGAAACTTGGTTTGGTTGTGTAATCAGGTCACCATTTGATTAAATTGATAACACAGGGAAATCATATATTAAGTTTTTCTAATTTTTCATATCCACTGCAAATTGAACTACACAATACCACAGCAATAAAAAAATATATAAAACTATACGACATGCACTTAAAAACTACTGGCAAGAGTGTGTATATGATTTATTAAGGGGATCTGGGATTGGTAATAGGTTTTGATGTAGTATATAAAATAATGGACTGGAAAATACAAGCAAAAGTCCTAAACTGTGGAAAATGAATGTGAACAGTCCAATAATTACCGTATTTTCTGAGTGTCCATAAGCCGCTATTGAATTTATTCAAACAGTTTCATGTGGTCCACTCTGACCGGGTCTGATGTGACGACGCTAAATGTATCGGCGGCACGGAGCTTGCTAGCTTGTAAAAAGCTAGCGAGCTTCGTGCCGTCGATACATGAGCCACACCAGTGTTTAAGTTCAAAGCGTCGGAAAAAAGTAGCGGCCTATAGTCCGGAAAATACGGCATTTTAATGATGATGCCAAGAAATCTTTGAATTTACCGTATTTTCCGGAATATTGTGCACACCTGTCTATAAGCCGCTATTGAATTTATTCAAACGGTTTCATGTGGTCCACTCTGACCGGGTCTGATGTGACGACGCTAAATGTATCGGCGGCACGGAGCTTGCTAGCTTGTAAAAAGCTAACGAGCTTCGTGCCGTCGATACATGAGCCACACCGGTGTTTAAGCCACAGGGTTCAAAGCGTCGGAAAAAAGTAGCAACTTATAGTCCGGAAAATACGGTAGTTTTCTTTGTTGCTCTGTTTTTGCTCTTTAGCTGCTAACGTCTCCATTACGTTCATGAGTTATGTAAATTTGTGTTTTTATCTGTCTGTAAAGTGTCCTTGATTGTTTTGAAAGGCGCTGTTAAATAAAATGTATTATTATTATTATTATTATTATTATTATTATTATTAATAATAATAAATTCATTTGTCGTATTGTACAGAAAGTAACAGAAATTGTAACAAAAACACTTTCCTGTGATGCCCATATTGATAATAAATAAACCACGGTAAGATCCTGTAACCGATGACAGAAGCTGTTGCTTGTCAGTTCACAACAACGCCACAAATCGTGACAGACAACCTTGTGCACTAAATTCACTTCTGACCCCAGACGGGGCAATAAGTTGATGCTATGATTCTAAATAATCCAATTATCTGCAGAAGGGGGGCCGGTGTTTGCGTGACCTTGGGGAGAGGTTGACAACCTGGTCCTCAAACAGGAGGGGAGGAGATGACATGGAACAATAAGGTTACTGGTCCCTGGAGGAAAGCCTCATGCCTCTCTGCCTTGGATCAACATCACAGCACCAGCAATATGTCAATTCATCACCTCACCCTCCCCACACACACAGGCTACACAATTAGCTGTTGTAGTGAAGAAGCAGTTTTATAATCAGTTAAGGTAGAGTAGTCTTGTCTTTTCACCTCCCTTCGCCTTTTCAATCTATCGAGGGCTTAGGTCTCACATTCGTTTTCCTTTATTTACAACCACATATTGACTTTTCTCCTCAAGATCGCTCCATCACCGACGAGCATGAGGCATCTCGCGGGGACAAGAACAGCTTGGAAAAAAACCCCCCACAAAAAACCAAAACACACAGTCTTGTCAAAACAGTGATATTTCATATCAAAGCATTTAAAAGAGACACATGAATGAAGGCTGGAATAACGATGGTGCTGTTGAGCGGCACATGGCTCTACCTCACCCTCCGTCTCTCTCTAGTTAGCAGCTATAATATTTGTGAGAAAAGCCTTTCGAGAGCGTGTGGGTGTTAGAAGAAAAGATAATTGAAGCAATGTCTATGAGCCACATGTGTACAGTATAATCCCTTTTAGGAATTTATTAATTTCTATGAGTTGTTATGAATGCCAACATCAAAAATATTTTGCACTATAAGCTCAGCTCACCCTAATATATTGCTATGATAAATATTGTATGGCGGTAAATATGCAATTACCGAGACTACACATGCAAGCCAATAAAAACTGAAACGATAGGCAATTAAAGCCACTATTCCTTAAGGGGCTTACAGCGTTAATATTCAAAAATCTTATGTTTCAGGCTGTGCGCGTTTCACATTTGACGTGTGCTGTTTTGCTATGTTGTGGTAGACGGGTTTTCAAATGACGGCCCATGTGCTTCTACAGCTGTTGCAACAATGACAAGTGCTTCGAGTGACATCTGGGCAAAATCCTCTCGTGCTCAAAAAAGCATCTCGTTTGTTCGGAGATTGCTGTGATTGCATGCTCGCCTTTGATGATCTGCTCCGGGTCTGATTCCCAAAGAGAGAGGGACTGTCGCAGATTTCAGGGCCTCTAAGTTCTCCTCCTTTTCCTCTTCGGGCAAACAAGGTAAAAGATAACAAGGCGGGCTGAGTGCATGAGCCCTCTGCAGCCATAGTTAGTATAAAGCTATCAGAATGTGTGAGATGTTGCTGCTGTCAGAGGCTTAAACAGTCAAAGGGATATTTTTAGAGAGCTTAAGCTAATAATCCAGAGCCCAGTCAGGGGGGCGGGAGTCTACAATTTCTTGCCAAGCAAAATGAAAGAGGAAATACACACTTCATGCAAAGGGCAGTTTTCAAAGCTTCACACTTTGTTTTCCTTGACACTCTTAGTGACAGGAGCCGAGCAGATCTGGTTTCAAAACAGTCTGTGCAGGAGCAGTATATTGGTTCCTCTCTGTGATTTTTATTTGACTATTTTTGAATTAAACGGCAGATTCAACATAAGAAAATATGTAATATTGATTAGTTTTGGCCACATAGGGGGAGTGAACACGCTATGAGCACATCGCTAAATGCAAACTTGTTGTTTTTTTGCTCTGTTTTTGGTCTCTACCAACTCCTAAAGGGAAAATCTAGCTCTTTAATGTTGCATTATATTCATGAGGTACCGTATTTTCTGCACTATAAGGTGCACCTAAAAGCCGATATAATCTGATGCACCTTATAGTGCGGAAAATACGGTAGTTGCTCACTATATTTTTAAGTAGGATCTTTGAGTGACAACAGATGCCTGCTGTGGTTTAAAACACTGTAACAAGAGCTGTGATACTGAACTCACACAGTAAAGTGAAATATTATAATCATAATCTGTAGGTTCATCACTATGACCCAGATCTTAAACAAACAAGTTAGTATGATAACATTACATGGAGTATAGTAATCTCTACAAGAAAATGCAGCTTTACAGTGACTAAAAACCTCACGAAACCAGAGGCCCAGTCCACAGATGTTTACTTTTGGTCATAAAATGTAATTCATGTTTGTTCTTACAGCGCTGCCGCACATCAGAGCACCCACAACAAAAGAAATTAATACAGCTAGAGAAGTCTTTCTGGATAAAATATTCCCAGCAACAAACATTTAGTTTTTTGCTCTCTGTGTGTAACAAGTTGTCGAGCATATGTCACAGCAGGAGTGAATCAGAAAAAAAAAAAAAAAATCCAATTTCAGTGTTTCCCAAAGAATCTAAATCAAAGAGCAAACCTTGGTGCTAAGGTTAATAAAAGTTGATAAGCTGAAAAGCGTAACTCCCTCAGGCCGTTCAGAAAATAAGCATTTGCTTGACCGTGTTAGCCCGAGCCGATGCAGGGGCAGAAATTGAATTGTATTTGACACTGTGTTTGAGGGGGGGGGCACTGAGGAGGGTACAGCCCTGACACGTTATTTACAACAACACCGTGTTTTCTTCTTCCTTTCAGGCCATTTCAATAAAAGCTCATTTCAAAGTCGCCAGAGTTTTAAAGGATTATTTTCACTGAGACCTGATTTCTATTATTGTATATTTGCAACTGTGCAACCATGATGGAGACAAATCAGCAGGTCTGAGTAGATCAGTGCGAAATGACAAAACACTTACTGTACAGAGCTTTTAAACTAAAGTGAGCATGACTGGGTCATGACATGTCAAATAATTCAGCCAATTATCAGTACCCACAGATATATATATAACAATGACATGTGACATGTTTTCCTCGTTGCCTGCGAGCGTAAGACATCACTGAGGCGAGTCAGACAGCTTTCATAAATGCCCAGTAAAAACAACATCTGGCATTCAACTCAAGTGATTCCAGCCAGATTACTACAGCATATATTACAGGGTGGTGGGTGGTGATGGTGGGAGGCAGGGGG
>OOFC01050475.1:0-19476 GCA_900323345.1 Pseudochromis fuscus | reverse complement strand
CTGACCAGTGATTCTGCAGCCTTATGATATGCATCAGGATTAAAAGGAGGAAGGAGGTGGTGTTCATAAATCTTCAGAGCTATTATGATGTGTGATCATTTAATCCAAGCACATTTGAGATAAACAGGTTCAAAACACCAGGTAGGATGTGGTTGTACTGTAGGAGTGTCATCTGACCTTTATTCTGCTTTCCAATAACAGTAGTAAACATGTGAGTCACACATGGGAAGAGTGAGTGTTTGTGACCTGCACAAGATCCTCAGGGACGACATGCTGGAAGTGCTGGACGTGGATCCTGACTTTGCCGACCTGTTCTGGAACCATTTGGAGATCACCTTCAACCTGGGAGATGTGAGGGCCACCAGAGGGCAGTGCTACAACATGGTGAGTGGTTAGGGCCCCACTGCATCATAAAAACAGGTTTCAGCCATAGACTGTACAGAAATGGACCAAGCAAGTGGCACTCGAAAATGAGGCCCATATGGAAGTTCAAAGACAGACCCGCAGCCTCATTCCTCCCTTCATATCCAAATATGGTCACTTGTGGCATCGAACAACCAACATGGTGATGTTCAAATACCAAACTCCTGGCTTCAAAACACATGAGGTGACATTAGCTTTGTCCATTTCTATAAACAGTCTGTGATCTAAACACAGTTAGAAAAAAGTAATTTTCTAATTAGAGGAATAAATTCTTCAAACATCTTTGCTCATGTCTTTTTTTTTTTGTTTTTAAATCTTGTCTATCGTCCAGGCTGGAGATTCGCATGACTGCCGACGTCAATGTGATCCTGCAGCTCCCTCTCAGGCAGATGGCCCCAGTGCCTCCAACCTACAGCGCTGTGTCCCCCAGCCCTCACCCGCTTCACCCCACTACCCTGCAGGGGCACCCAAAATCCACACCGTTGAACAACATCAAAAGGCATACCATAATAACTACGAAGGCAGACGGTTTAAGGCAGTGTCAGGAACGTGAGGCCATTTTCATCTCGTATTTTCTGTGCAACACTGGTTGATCGTATCATTTCATCACGACAACGTATTGCAATGTACACAATGGAGCAGTGCAGAGAAACCTCGTCCTCTCTTGTACATTTCCATGGAGCTCTGACACTTTGGTTTGATGAAGTTTTACTCATTTTCTCCCTGTTTCTGAGTCTGTTGATCTGCGCTCTTCAGCTCAGACTTGTGTCAGCTGTTTCTCAAAGTCTCACAGGTCACATGGTTTGATAATGTACCTAATGTGTTGATCTCAAAGTGCCAACAATAGAGGCCTGCTATTTTCCCTCGCAGTGGATGGACTCAACACATCAACTACGTAAGCTTGGTAATCATCAGCTGAGAGACGGCGGGGACTGTGGGTCAGAGCTATACATCCCAGACAGTACATGGATGCAGAGAGCATCACAACACTTCCAACCACAGCTTGAATTTATTCACTTCTTAAGCATTTACAATTCCCTAGGATGTTTCTTGAAGCACAAATTCCTCTTATCTTTTTTTAGTTAAAAGACTCCTTAAAGAGGACTTAGTATGCTCCCTGTCCATGTGTTAAGACATAGTAAGATGTATTTTTTTAATGCAGAACTGAGTGTAGCTACAAATTATGTTTATTTACATTTGAATTTACTGGTATATTTAGGACTGCTCAGCTTGGTGGAAAAATGCACTTTTCATATATTAATGATGTCATGGGTTATTGTGTGTTAGTGGGTTACTACACAAACACATTGTCAGACACCGAATGGTCCGGTGACTCACAGTACCTGTCTCTGCCTTTCAGCTGTATCTGCTGTTTATATACACACCAGGGTACTTCTGTAACTTGTTGCCCATTTTAGCCCTACACACAAACACATGTCAATCCTGTTTACAGCACTCAGAGAGTAAGGACCATTCAAGCTAATTATAAAGGGATTGAAATCTTTATTTAGCCTAATACAGCACAGTGCACGGTTCATGGTAATCCAGTGTTAACACCGTGAACCCTGGGCCCCTGGTAGCCTGCATGTCATCCAGACAGTGTCAACACTTTGTCGCTCCCCCTTCTTGTGACTGTCGCTACATTAAAAACACATGGGGAGCTGAGAGGATACAACACACAATCTATGATTCCACTTTGATAAATAAAACTGCAACGAGTCTCAGAGGAGTAAAAATTTGGGGTGAAGGTCTTAGATGTTTGGGTGTGGTTATGAAGCTGGAATGTGTCACACGGCGTCTTCTCTCACAGGGAGCATCCCCCTCCATCTTGTTCATGTTTTGGAGTGACATGAAGATCTTCTTTAAGCATTGTAGGATGAAGAGGAGACGTTTCCACCGTGGCCTGTCCAGTTGGTGTGGATGAAGTGGCCGGGGTCTGACAGCAGCTCATATGTGTGAGCTCCAAAGTAATCCCTCTGGGCCTAAAGAAAAATATCATAAGTGAGGCAAACCTTCAAATAAGACTATTCATTTCAGTGATGTCAGACCTGCCCATCTTCTAACTAGTAGTTCTGTTTAACCGACAGAAATTAAAAACAGAGTCAAAGAACTGATGAGTAAACACAAACATGCACTGTCTGGACCTTTATGCCCCTGGATCTCAACACACACACACACACCCACACCTACATGTGATCTGTTTAATCTGATACACCTCCACACTCAGGGCCATATGCTCAGCGGTCAGCTCCCACCGCCGCCCTCTTACCTGCAGGAGGTTGGCGGGCAGCATCTCGTGTCTGTAACCGTCGTAGAAGGACAGCGCTGTGGTGAAGCAGGGCATGGGGATACCGTGCTGGACTCCAGTGCTGACCGTCCTGCGCCATGACTCCTAAAAAAAACAAAAAACAGAAAAGGTTAAAAGCTTTGTAAAGTTTTTGTTTTTTTAGGAACTGAGGCTCAGTTTCTAGTAACCAACTTGATCCGGGTCCAGTGAACCTTCAGTCTAACCAGCTCAGGTACAGTTTTGTTCCACTGCTGCCCCGTCTCTGGGACTATTGTCTGGTGAATCCTTGATCAGCTTTGTATCATAATCGTCACAAGTAAAACCCATGACTTTATCTCTACTTGGTTTTATTTTTAAACTGACTCTCTACAGATTTTATTAAACACATTGTTCAGGGAAATCCCCAGACAAGCCACCTGCCAAAAAACAGCATCTCTGATAATTAACTCTAGTAACTACTGGTGCTGTTGCTTCACTCCTTCACTTTATAAAAAAAGAGGAAACGACTTCTTGTCTGTCTTTGTTAATGTGACTATTGCAGGTTGGTGTTTGGCCACTTCCTCATACCTGACAGTCTTGCACAGCGTTACTGAAGAAAGAGTCCAGCAGCAGGTTCTGCAGCTCGGCGTCCCGGTCGAACGCCTCTTTGATTTTACCCAGAAACACACTGGTGAGGAGGGAAGACAGAGGCACAGCAGTGTTAGCAAAACAGCAGAGACAGAGACATAACTGCTTCATTCATGTACATTTCACTCCAGCGTACTACAATCAAACCTCCACTTGAAAGAGCTCTGTGACCTTTGCTCACTGTGAGTCACACTGGGTGTTGTGTTTGATTTAGGTTTGTGCAATGTCCTTGTCAGATTACAGAAACCAAACCAGTGTCTCAATCCTAATTTCCTCATTCTGCTCTCTTTACAGTCAGGGTCATGTTTTCTTTTATGTAGAGGAATCACTCCAGAACACAAGGCAACAACTTCCTTCATGACTCTTCTTACAGACTTATGAAAAACATCCAACTCTAAAACCCAAAACACTTTCTAAAACCTGAAGTGAATTACTTCAACAAAACTTCTCCATTTTATTCGTTCTCATGCAGTTCCCTTTTAGACCGACCACATTTCTCACCACTGGGGTTAAAGAACTTTACACAACATGGCAGATGGGACAAACGTGAGGTTCACTGTACCTCCGGATGATGCAGCCTCCTCTCCACATCAGTGCAATGGCGCCGTAGTTCAGCGACCAGTCGAACTCTTTGGCCGCCTGTCGCAGCAGCATGAAGCCCTGAGCGTAGGAAATGATCTTGGAGGCATAGAGCGCCTGGGGGAAGAAAACAAATCAGTGTACGGACACATTGTTTTTGATGCAGAAGTTTAATAAAACTTCTGTTTTAATAAAGTCCTCTTGAAATGAAAAATGTCTTTTTAATCCTTTTAGATCAGATCGCTGGTCATACTGCTCACTTAACAATGATAGCCAAAAATAAAACAACAACAATACATACAATCACAAACAGATTTAAAATAAAAAAAATAATGATGTGTTACTGTTAGTTGGAACAGTATACTTAGTGAGCTATGGTGTTTTGTTGTGTTTCAATGGGCCAATCAAATTGCTTCAAATGTTTTGTCCCACCTTCTACCAGCAGTACATCACAATCCAGAAATTAGAGGCTCTCAAAATGCTGTTTCAGGTGGACTTTAAAGGTTTACAATAAGCTGAAGGTGTTTGATCACTTTCAGTAGTTGTAGATCAAACTCGAGGATAAAAAAAACAAAACAAAAAAAAAAAAACACACACAATTTGAAAATGCAATAGAAACCAGCCATAAGCATCAGTTCAACGTATCTTGAATCAGATGCACTAATTATTGAAATCATAAGTGAAGGGGACAATTTTACTGATGCGGTTTGAAAATTAAACTATGAAAAAATGTGACCATCTAAATAACATCCTGCAACAAAGCAAAGTGCAGCACGGTCACTTAGGACAGAGCAGGAAACCCGTGCAGCTGTGACACACTTACTGGTTTTACCTTTTTACATAACATGTCTGGCAGTGTGATAACACATGTACCATGCTCCAGTTCCTCTGGTGTGCTGTTAAACTCTCCAGTGTATATATAGTATAAACCAAACTGTGTGTTCTACCTTTCTAATATCTTCCAGGAAGGCGGCCTTGTCACCGCTGAATTTCACCCCCTGTGGCCCTGAGAGGCTGCGACTGGCCTCCACTCTCTCATCCTTCAGAGAGGACAGACATCTGGCAAAGACAGCTTCCCCTGAGACACAGACAGGGAGGAAACAGAGGAGCAGTTAGCTCTCTGCACACGTCACACACAAACACGACACTAAACAGTCATTTAGATTATCTGAAAACACCTCATTACAAATTATTACATGGGATTTACAAAGCCAAGTCACAGCAGCAGTGTGCTATCATGAACACAATGTCCACATCAGCATGACTCAGCAGTATTTACAATACTGTTTTTAAAGCAGGCGTGGCGACTCTACATTAGGAAAAGGAAAAAAAATTATCAAGGCTTCATTCAAAACAAAACAAAAAAAAGAGTTCCTTACAACTGTGTCAAGACATGTAGGAAATAAACCTGTTGGGTCAGCATGACTTGCCAAAAATCACACGGCTCAGTGATTCAGTGGGTTGAGAGAAACCGTCTAGTGAACCGTTCCTGTGAGGAATGTTACCCCCATCGGGTCAGAAAGATCCACCCATACATTGTACATACTGCTCCTCGCTGACTGGCTCAGTCGGTACACAATGAAGCCTTTTGTACTGCGCTCATCTCTCGCTATCAAAAAGAGGATCTGCAGCTCTGACAGGACCGAGTGAACCAAATACTTTAATCTTAGCACCATTTGCTGGGATTTGGTGACAAGCCAGGAAAATATCTCCATTAAACTCCTGGTACAGTTCACTCTGTATCACTTTTTAACTTTAACATCCACCCTGCAGAGCTGATATTCTGACCCCAGTGTGAATATGAATCTAGCTCCTGGTGCTGTTTATGAAACAGACTGTCATACAACCACAGCAAAGACCAAAGCCAAATCCCCCTTATGTCACTTGAGACGAGCAGGCCATCAGGAAAGCCTTCAATCTTCTTACAGGCAGCCACATATTGATCACACTCGCCTCCAAGGAGCTCACTGGCCACACTGTGTGTTACTAAGTCTTGCAGCTAAACATCAGCTCACCAATCCTGATGACTGATACTGCTCTTCAACTTAGTCGATGTTGAAATCTCAGCAGGTGTGTTAGGTAAAACCTTTTTGCCATGTTATCATGGCAGTTTACTGAAAGCAAAGGAGGAAGTGGAAAGGAAACATGACACTTCCTTGTGTGCAACCTTTTTCTTTTTCTTTTTTGCTTCCTCTTACCGATCAAAGTGACAGGTGTGCCGTACTCCAGGGCTGAGATGGCCGTCCACTTTCCCGTGCCTTTCTGTCCTGCGCTGTCGCGGATCTTGGGCAGCAGATGTGTGCCATCAGAGTCCCTGTATTTAAGGATGTTGGCTGTGATCTCGATCAGGAAGGAGTCCAGCTCAGTTTTGTTCCAGTCGTCGAATGCCTGGGTGTTTCAGGGTGGTACAGTCGGTCACAACGTTTTCCCCTCTTTCAGTTCACATGTACACAAAATACCAAGGTGCAACACGCTCACCTGTGCCATCTCATCGTGGTCCATACCCAGGACGTCCTTCATCAGGTGATAGGCCTCACAGATCAGCTGCATGTCTCCATACTCGATGCCATTGTGGACCATTTTCACAAAGTGACCCGCACCCTCGTCTCCGACCTGCCCAAGCAACGCACAACAATTGTAAGGTACTAGCAACTATATCCAGCATAGAAAGCATTACACACACACTATTAAAGATGAGTCCACTCACCCAGTCACAACAGGGCTCTCCTGTCCCCACCTTGGCAGCGATGCTCTGGAAGATCTCTTTTATGTGTGGCCTTAAAAATAAAACCACAACAAAGGTTGATGAAATGAAATGAGTCCCACATATCTCCAAAGGAATCAGCAGTGACTGCAAGGAGTAATACTCACCAGGCCTCTATATGTCCTCCTGGCATGAGTGAGGGTCCATAACGTGCACCTTCCTCTCCACCACTGACTCCACTGCCAACAAACAGCAAGCCCTTCTCTTTCAGGCTCCTACACCGCCGCTGGACCACAGAAACACACATGAATTATTAGGATGTCCTCAGTTGGGAGTAAGGAGTTGTGGGTGATTGTCCTCGACTTACTGTTGTGTCTCTATACTCAGAGTTGCCCCCATCAATGATGATATCCCCGGCCTCAAGGAGAGGAACCTGAGAGAGAACAAAGTCAGTAATCCATCTCGCTTCCCACAACTGCTTTAAAAAACAGCCCAATACAAAAACTACACACCAGTTTGTCGATGAAGTCGTCCACAGCCTGTCCAGCCTTGACCAGCAGGATGATTCTCCTGGGCTTCTTCAGCTTGGACACCATGTCCTCCAGGGACTCGGCTCCGACCACCTTGGAGCCCTTGGCCTCTTTCTGCAGAAAGTCGTGCACCTTGGACACGGTTCGGTTGTAGGCACAGACCTGTCGGGTTTGGGGAGACGAGATATTGTGGATCGCTGCGTGCAACAGAAAGTGGAACAGGTGAGGAAATAAACACAGAAAGTCATCTCACTACAAAGCCGTGGTCGTTCATGTTCATGATGAGGTTCTGGCCCATCACAGCCAAACCAATCAGTGCGATGTCTGCTCTGTGGAAACAAGAATAATCACATTAAAATAACATTTACAGTGAGGAGCTAATGGGCATCTGGCTTTAGAGAGAATACCAAAATGAAACACCGTTAGATCTTCCTATAACCACATGTTTAGTGTTTTGTAAAGCAAATTAAACAACATGGACATTAAAATCTTCACTTTAAATATCCCTGTCATTTCCCAGGGTCCTTTGTAATCAATGTGTGGCTCATCTGGGTTAATTTAAACGTTAAATATCACAGCACATATAGTTGTAGTAAAGCTAGTCGTCCAAATAAAATAACTGTACGGTTTACTGTGACTGATAGAGAAGATTACTCTCTGTAAAACCACTACAAACTGTGTAATGACTTAACCCTAACCACCAGCTACAACCTCTCCACTTCCGCGACTACTTAAATGAATAAAAACTAGTTAGAGAACTTACTCGGCCATGGTGCTCTGCGGGTAAAGTAACTGTAAGTTGTTTAAATGACAGTGGAGCTCACACGCCAACCTTCTCTTCGGGTTTCCTCCTCTACTCGTTTTTCACTTCCTCGTTCTCAGCTAAACTTGACGGAGGATCTTGAGTCCGCCCACGGAGAATTTGGACCAATCAGACAGCGCTGTGGCAAACAAGCGATTTCGGTTACTGTTTTTGATTGGTCGAGAATCCTGAGCAGAGGTATCTGTGCTCCTATTGGCTGCTCCGCCGGTCGGTCATCAAACGTCAGCGCACACCCACACTAGAATGGGTGGCGTCTATTTCAGGAAACATCTTATGTACTCAAATACATTAAATTGAGTTAAAGTAACTAAGTACAGCTTTGGATTGTAGTTTCTAATTTTACTGCTCTACATTTTTGATTAGGAGTATTGTACTTAACTTCGTGTATTTAACAGATACAACCACATCTTACTTTTAATATTTTTATTTAATAATGCAAAAATAACAAATTGCTTAACCCTTGTACATCAGAATATAAAGTTGCATTTACACTCTAAAGAATCCTGGGTTGTTTTAGACAAGAACTGGGTAAAAAATAGGACTAACTACATGATAGGTTAATTTAACAATAAACAATAAATGACATTTTAATAAACAGTGTGTCTCATGACTGTAAATCTGTCGCAGATCACAGGAAAATGACTCTGGATTAAACCAGTTTAATGCCAGAACATCTTATCGTGCATGAGAGGCACATAGCATGAAAGGGATTTTTTTCTGTTATATAAAAAGTTGGTTTAAACACTGTAACTGGTAATTGCCTGGAACTAGACTGGAGACTGAGTCTGAGGAGAAAGGGCAGGTGAAAAATTATAATGTAAACACAGTGTAAGCCTCATGTGTCCTAAACTACTTTAAATAATAAGACACTCAGTCAAAACCAGAAACAGTATATATCCTGGAAGAAAATGTATGTGGAAGCTGCAAAAAATGTCAAGGGTTGCTTGAAAATGCTAAAAATAAATAAATATAAAGAAGAAAAGTATAAAAATAAAGGTAAAGAAGTAGAAACAAAGAAAGTAGATAAGTAAAATCATTAGAAGTAGGAAAAATAGAAGAATAGGAAGCGTATAGCAGAAAAAAATGGAAAAACAGAAGATGCAGTTGAAGTAGGATAGAAACAGTAGAAGAAAAAGGAGAAAAGTAAAAAGAGATGAAGTAGAAACAGAAAAATAGAAATAGTTGAAGTAGAAAAGGCAGAAATAGTAGAACAAGTACAACATGCAGAAAAGTAGAAAAAAATAGGAGTAGAAACAAGCAGAAGTGGAGGAAATAGAAACAGTAGAAGCAGAAAAAGTAGGAGTAGAAGTAGAAAAAGTAGACGTACTGGAACAAGTTAAAGTTCAAAGTCCCAGTAAGTTAAAGGGGGGCTGAAGATTCTCTTCATTCACTTCTATGATAAAAAAATTTGTTGAAAAAATAGAATATCATAAAAAGTAGAAGACAAGCAGTAATATCCTGAACGTGTTGATAGTTGAATGGTTTCTGTAGGTCCAAAAAACATATGTACATTTATTATAAGTATGAAAGTAAAAGAGATTTTAGGTTGAAAAGAATCAGTTTTTACTTTCTGATTTGGTTTCCCCTTTTTCTTCTTGTTTTTTAACAAATACCAGGAAGTAGCGCCTCGTAAAAAAGCTGTGGACATGAAGAATGAAGCCGAGCACAAAGAAAAAAGACAAACAGGCGTCACTTGTTCTGCTAATGCACAGTTTGCACTTTTATTGTTGCCTCATTCACTAAACAGTTCAATGGTGCAAGATTACCATACACAGAATTAGGATATCTGCATGACACATCTATGCTATACAGCGAATGGATTATAATTATTACAAATACAGTAAACATATTTACATTTTTAGTTCAAGCTCCATACAACACAGATATTTACAAAATAAGTATGAAAATGAAACCAGTCTGACAAATAATGTACAGTGTTAATGTCATGGGTGTTTGTTTTTTTTTGTTTGTTTTTCCTTTTTTTTTGTGGTGAACAAATCCAAAAAGGGAAAAGCAGTTAAACTGATATTAATTGTCAGAGGGGGAAGATGGAAAATATCATGGCTAGTTTTATTTTGAAAGGCATCAACGGAAAAAGAAAAGAAGTGTTGAGGTGAAGAAAATCACAAACAATAGTATACTGTCATTTTTTTAGATGTCACTAGCTACTTTGTATTATATTCCCTGATATTAGAAAAAATAAAAATGAGTTAAAACCACCTGGACTGTGAGAGAGTCAGATGGCTGGTGAGCATGAGAAGTGAGGAAATATTCTCCAAAACAAAACTTCTAATTTACTTCGACCGCTTTCTGATAAAAGAGGGAGCACTGATGTAACTCAGTTACATTTCACATCTCTTTTTGTCTTCATAATGATGGAAATAAAATCCACACACATCTTAATCGTACATTCAACTCCCTCCTGGTTAGAAGAGGCTGCCGCACCATCATTTGGTTCGTTATGAGCAGAACAACTAAACCGCACAGATGTCTTTATTTGATCAGTTAGTTGAACCTTTTTTTAATCTATTTTTTATTAATTATGTGCAAAGAGCTGCAAACTAAATATATACATTGCAAACAATAAATACACAATTCCAAAAAATTAGACCTCTGCAATGAAGTGAAAATGTTTGCTCTGACCTCTGCACTGTGAGACTCCATCAGTGCATAGATGCTTCTGAATATTTTCTCAGAAACACAACCATCCATTCGATTTTTTTAATCTCTCTGAGCTCCGGGTTGTCCGACCCCGAGAGCAGAGACGTGACCAATAAATTAATATTTGTAACAGACAGTGGTGGCACCTCTGTTTCCACACACACACTACTTATAATACAGAGGGGGCTCACTGCTGGTTGGTTGGCCAGAGTTTTATTACCACCCATCTGTACTTCACACAAACCTTCTTAAAGAAACAGAGGCGCCGTAAACTTCGTCCCAGCTGCAGGTATAGAGCAAATATTTTCATGAACAATATCAGAAATAAAACCTTTGAATATGTCGTCCCTTTAATATCACTCTCTTCTTTCTTTCTAGTAAACCTTTTGAGGAAACAGCCCTCCAGTGTAAGCCCCTGATATGTGCTCTTATCATTTTTTTTTTTTGTTCCTGATTCTCCTGAAATGATCCAACACGCGTGATCTGCTCCTCTCGTCTTGCTATAGATATGTTAATGTGCAAAAATAAGGTTAAACAACCGATAAAAGAAGAAATAAATGCCCTCTTTGTTACATTTCCTGTAGAAAAACTTCATGATGGAATGATTAAAAGCAAGAATAATGTTAAGAATTGAAAAAAAAACTAAACAAATGTGAGTTTCAATTCAAGAAATAAAAGTAAAAGAAGACGTGATGACCTGTGGTGAGAACTTCACTTTTAGAGATTTCTACCCGACACTGCTGTGACAGTGCGGGGGAGTCATGGGAATGATCGTGTTATCTGTCCTGCAGGTGATGTGCGTCAAGGCTAAAAAACTCTGAAACTTCACTGTCTCCTTCTTCACTTCTTTCTCCCGTTTTTTCATTATTCACAAATAAAATATCAGCGGATGTTGAGGCTGTCCGGAGGTCTGAGGCTAACTCGGTGTGTGTGAGCTAGAGGAGATAAGAGGGAATGTCTTCAATGAAAAGTCAGCTGCACACACTCACTGATCCCAGAACAGACTGTATGTACAAAAAAAAAAAAAAAGAGCTAAAGATCTTCCTCCTCTCAGTCCTCATCCTCGTCTCCTTGTTCTGAGATGAAACAGCAAAAGGAGAAACATCTAATCCATCCTCACTGCACAGATATTACATCATCATTTCGCGAGTGTATTTTGGATGTTGACACAAATGCATGAGTTTTTACTCACTGACTGACACTGGCACTATAGAGGGGGGTGGGATGGGGGAGGGTTGGAGTTGGTGTATGTACACAGACTGAGGAGAGGAATCTAAATATGAACACATGAATCCAGTGCTGCCCCCGTGTCTCTCTGAGCCGGGACCTCGACAAATTTCATCTATATTTGGATTTAGATCTAGAGTCAGCGGCCTGATGCAGATCTCATAAAGAGAAAGAAAATAACTAGTAATTTCTTAGCAGCATGTAGCATCAACTAATACATCACTTGGAGATAATTCTAGGTTTTCCCTTCATGATTCCAAAGGATTTTTTCCATATTTTTTTCCGAGTGGTCTTCTCCTGAGGACTGCTGCAGTTATCATGCGAGCATATTATTATTCATATATAAAAAAAAAACAACCGAAAAATAAAATAAAACTTGATTTTGGGAGACAAATAACACTGATAGAGACATTTCTTTTCTTTTCTTTTTTTACAGATGATTGGCAAAAACTGAAAATTGGTGGCCAGAAAGTTTCTGAAGAGTCGTGCACACACAAG
Source organism: Pseudochromis fuscus (assembly GCA_900323345.1). Taxonomy (NCBI): domain Eukaryota; kingdom Metazoa; phylum Chordata; class Actinopteri; family Pseudochromidae; genus Pseudochromis; species Pseudochromis fuscus. The sequence continues at coordinate 7,117 of OOFC01050475.1, read as the reverse complement.
TAGACTACTACAACATGCTACTAGTTAGGAGGGGGAGTTTGGGAATGACAACGAAGCGGAAACAAAATCAGACCCAAACATTGTCTTAAAAATAAAAAAACACGAAAAGCTGAGGTGGGGGAGGAGGCGGTGGTGAGAGGGATAGAGAGAGGAGGAAAGCTAAGTTGGCAGAGGGTCGCTGGAGGAGGAGGAGGAGGAGGAGGAGGAGGAGGGGGAGAGGCAAATTTCTCTGGAACTGAAACTTTTAGTCGCATGAAAGGAGACTTAAAGCCACGAGTCTACTTACAAGAGAAAACCGTCAAGAATCACAAAGATTAATAAGTGTTAACACTTGGTTTGTTCAAAGGCTTTTCAGAAAGGATGGAAGCCGTGGTTTCCTGTGTGCCGCTCAGTTCTTCATCAGACCGGTGCGCCTCCTCGCCAGCTTAGATCTGTGGAAGCAAGCAGACACTGAGATGAAGCTTCTGAAGATTGTGGAGCTGCTGTGTGTGTGTGTGTGTGTGTGTGTGTGTGTACCTTATCGTTCCTGCTAGCAGAGGATTGAAAGCGTACAGCCAGTCGTTCATGTCTTTCTCGTTGTTGGCCTGCAGGAGGATTCCTCGATGTTTTGTGCACACGGCGAATGTGTTGGGAGTCTGGAAGGGAAACGTCAAATATTGATGAGGTTTTCTATCACATACAGGCGCCTGCTGTGTGTAGAAATGGACGAAGCAACTGGATCTCAGAAGTGATGCCGATGCAGAAGTGCAAAAAGGTGCAATATCAATGGTGGCAACTAGAGGCTGCCTCCAAAAAACTCCAGTTGACCTCAATTCAAAAATCCTCATTTTCAATCATGAAATACTCAGTCAATACACACTGGACAGTGTCCTCAGGTTCAAGGGTCTGACCCGCCTCCTCACACCTCCCTTCATATCTAAATATGGTCACTTGTAGCTAAAAAAAATCAACAAATACTGTGTTCAAATACCAAACTCCATACTTCAACATGTGAGTCCTCAAACCAAGAGGTGACCAACGTCAGCTCCATCCATTGTGTAACAGTCTATGGATAAACTGCAGACCCAAGCTTTTTGATTGGCTAAAGGAAAACAAAGCTGTTGCTGATGTTCATCAACCATCAACTAGTAAACCTGACACAGTGTTATCTCCTCACCTTGAGCATGGCCTGCTGGTCTTCACTGTATTCCACCTGAGCTGTGGAGAGGTTGAGGACGCCTCGCTCCACCGGATCCTTGTCACTGTTGTAGATGAAGACGTAGGGCCGGCGAACAACCACAAAGTGCTTCACCCACGAGTTGGAGCGTGGCTCCATGAAGCTGAGGAAACCTTTCTTGGACACAACAGATCTGAAACAAGCAAACAAGTTTTTATTTTGAGACAGAGAGAGCTGGTTTCACTGGGGAAGATTCATATCGGTTTAGTTTGTTTCCAGTTGAAAATAAAAAGATTCAAGAACTTGAATCAATTCACAGAGTTTCTGCTTTAGTTACCAACCAGGATTATTTAGATGTACAAAATACATCAGATATCAACAATTTTATCAAGCAACAACAGTGAAAGAGCTAACGTAGCATTCCTCACCCTGGCCTCATTTCTTCAATATCAGGCACCAGGTTGAGGAACTCGTTCTTTCCGGCCCGAGCCAGGTAAGAAGTCTCCAGAGTGGGAACCATGGGGAAGTTCTCATAGTCTGAGCAGGAGGGACTGGAGGCACGAGAGCTGTTCTCTGGAGTCCTGACAGAGAAAGGAACCGAGTTAGTGAGTTAGTTTGTGACGACCTGTAAACAAACTTCAATACATTTAATATGTTGTGAAAGTAAGATTTCAGATGTAGAAATGTTTGTACTTCTGGTCTAAGGAGCCACAGCGGGAGTCAGACAGAGACGGGCAGGTGGAGGAGGGCGTGAGGGTGGCGCTGCTGAAGCTGGTCACTGACGGGTCACGTCCCATGGGTGAGATGTCCGACAGCTGGAGGGGGAAACAACAGGAGACAGAAGTTATGAAGGTTGTTAAATGTGTGGCACAAAGGTAATATTTGGATTTATTTTTTTGTGATTTTTTTCCTCACCTTGCAGTCGCTGATGCTGTTCACCACCTGGTTGTATTCACTGTTGAAGGTGTGTGTCAGGAGGCGCAGGCACTGCAAGACAACAGAGGCTGGTCACTTCACAGCAGGAGGAGGAGGAGGAGGAGGAGCAAAGACAAAAAAAAATCACCCCTTCCTCTCACCTTGGTAGCCAGCTCCTTCTCACGATCCACCAGGCTCTCGATGTCGGCCGAGTCGTAGCCGCTGCTTTCGCTGGGCGTGATGGCGCTCTCGAAGGTGGTGCTGGAGATCTGGGAGGAGATGGAGGTGGAGGTGGACAGAGTGCCCGAGCTCATGCTGGGGGACAGAGACTCGCTCAGGGACTTGGTGGTGGGAGCCGTCCCCACCGGAGCCGCCTCTCCCAGCTTCTCCCTGAGCAGGAGGAGGTGACGGGTCTTCTCCACCTGGATGGACGACAAAGACAGGGTCAGGCGCAACTTAGGTTTTGGAGGAAATGTGGCTTTTTGATTTGTAATGTCAACCTTTGAATATGATGTCAACACAGTATGATGCTTAAAGCTCCCACCTCATGCAGCTGCTCCATTTTTTCTAGCTCCCACTGGTGCTCCACGATGAGGCTGTCTCCTCTGGGCCTCCACCCGGCCAGATTCTCCTCTCCACGCACATAAGCCACTGATGTGTCCAGGATCTTCCTCCTCCTCCGCTGCATCCCTGCTCAGGACAAAAAGCCTCTTGTTAGGACAAAACTTCTCAGAGGATGAACGATAAACCCGTTGTTTGATTTTCTTTTTTTACCTGGGCTTCCGGTGTCAGACATCTTGCACAAGCTCAGCTCGTAGATGCCGGTGACTCGGTTGCTGTGATGAAGCAGACAAGATTGTGTTCAAGGAAACTGTGCAACATGCATTCAGTTTCGTTGTGTAATAGAAATGGACACAGCTTTACCAGTCAGGAGTTTTGGAGTATCCGCTCCCAAAGAGGTTCCTGAGAGAACGGGGAGGGGAGATCTTGGCATCTCGGGAGTAGAAGACCATGCAGATGTCTTTGGTAATGATGGCGGGCTGGATGCAGTGGTCCAGCTGTGAGGAGGAGACACAGGGATGATTGTTAGTGTTGTTGCATGTGTAAACTTCAGAGCCCAAACAGTGGAGCAAAGACTGACCTCCAGATACGCAGACAGGGTCATGTAGATCTTCTCTCCATAAGGAGTGACTCGGTTTAGCAGGAGGGAGTTGTGCAGGGAGCTGTCCCACACGGCCTCGAAGCGATAGAAAGTCCTGCAAGAAAACAAAGGACAAGGGAAAATGAACTTTCACCCTTTAAACTTCCATGAATTCCTGCTTTGTAAACACTACAGGGTGTGAAGGATCTGTGTGGATACAGCACGGTGTCATTTAGTGAAGGAACTTGTGATTAACCTCATAGTGAGTCACATGTCTTTCAGGGTTCCCACTATTTTCAAGAAATGATTTTCCAGGACAATTTCTGTGACACAAGCCTGAAGCCATCAATGGGAATTACAACCTTATAGTTTATTCCTCTTTAATTTCAGAGAATATTCAATCTTTTTCCCGATAAAGTTGCAACTTCAATGTCATGAGGTTTTTCTAGTAAATGTATTTCTTGGAGGTAATGTCAGAGGATATTTAATTTATTTTTTTACTCTCTATACATTTTTCTTATGGCATTATAAATTAGCAAGAAAAAGTGTCCTAGATAACTCACAGTCTGCCATCAACAAGATATGACAATGTCAAAAACTATTTTTCAGGACATTTTACTTGCTCCTCATATTTTCCAGGACTTTTCCAGGACTGCAAAATGGACCTGAAAAAAATGCAGGTTTCCAGGAGGCATGGGAACCCTGTGATTCGACCGCTGTGCAGTGACTGAAGTGGCCCTCACACTAATCCGTGGTCGTGACAAGATGTGAGAAAACACACTGAGGTGAGACCTTGACGACAGACACAACAGGGGCCACTGAGTGTTGGGTGTCAGCTGGCACAAACCAGGAAGGTGATGAGGAGAATTATAAAGTTCAGGGTGAGGGCGTTTAGGCTGCAATACAAACACTGTGTCTTACAGCATCAGTGGAAAGACTCCCTCACAGATACACAAAGGAATGCACGACTTTCCAGCCATTTATGAGGCTCTTTATGAAGTTCCTGTTTTTACCAGCGGGGGGCACTCTTAGCCACAGACTGAGAGCCAGATCTGCCCTGCAGGGGCCTCATCGGCCTCTATTGTTAGTGAGTTCAGACTCGTACAGTGAAAAACAGCTCAGAGGAAAGTATTCATTGAGAAACGTCTGAGTGCCACAGGAGATTATCGTACCACTGTGGTTGGAATCAAAGTCACAAACCCACAAACTAATACAAAAAGGGAGGGTTGCATTTGCATTGAAGATTGCCTTTACTTCATCAATCAGAGTTTGGAAATGGATTTCTAGAAGGTGATAGAAGTAAAGACGGATCTTATGCAACATGCAGACACAAACAGTGAAGAACTTATTTTTATGAATCTACAGGACTAAAGAGAAACATAAAGGTCTTTCAGTGAAGGAGCCTTATGTTCTCTGCTCACTGGTACCTATCAATATCCTTATCAATAGAAAGCCTGAGCACAATCAAGAGTCCGGCCGGAGGCAGCAGGAGGAAAGAGAGTGCACAGAAAAAAAACACAAAGAGAGAAGCACAGAGAGTCAGGCAACAGAGACAATGGAGCAAATGAACAGGAAAAATAACAGCAGTGAGAATGGAAATGGTCGTGAAGATAGAAACGGAGCAAAGGAACACACACACTCCCTGATACTGTTTCTAAACAGCATCAACAACAGACTTTAAGAAACTTAAATAATGCATGACTCATTTATGACAACTGAGTTAACACTTAATGTTTTTAATGACTAAAAACTGAACAGCAACACAAATCACATCCATAAACAGATGAATACAAATACATGTGTGTAGTTTTTATGAATGTACAGTGAAGGTGTTGGACGTACCTGTTGGTGTTGTGGGATGACTTGATGTTTTTAGCAGAAATGATGTTGAGGGACAGGACGGCGTCGGCCGCGCTGTCGTCCACTTCAGCCTTGTTCCTGATGCGACCTGGTTGGACACAGAGCAGCACGACACCTCAACACCTAAGGACTGTTAGTTCTTCAATATGTTCTTTACAGAGGACATAATATGTTCAGTTCCAGCTTTATATTTATATTCTTGGACTCCACTCCAGTGGCTCTGCATAGATTACAGTTTGAAAAACCATTCCTCATCATTAGTCCTTTTCTTATAATGGTCATTTATGCAGCCCCTTAGTTCATCCTGGCTGTTTTGAATAAGTATACTGTTTGAAAATTGGATTATCAATTACAAGAAATTACTTGGTATATTACTGGCAGCAAGTTAAAAAAAGTAAAGAAAAAAATAGAACCACTCAGCATAGAGGTTTACATTATAGGAAAAGACATTTTTCCTGAGGAAAAGAGGAAGGTTCCCACTTGTGTTTTTTTTAAGCATTAACAAATAAGTCATGTTAAAAACAACAGCAATAATGACTGACTTTCTGCAACAAAGGTGTGTAATATTTTAAATATAACACACAATGATGAAAATTGTATTTATTTGCTTTTCTAAATAAAAAGAGCATTTCAAAAGCAGTGACTGTAAACACTTAAGGTAACAAAACTTTTCTTTCTTGACTGGTGATACCAATGTGTTTGAGTTAATACTACCCTCATTAGCTACCCTTTGCAGCACATACTGTTGGGTTTTGTTTTTTAACCATATGTAAGATGTTTTCTATGTTAATATGAAAAGTTTGAATTCCATCAGAAGTGGGAAACTGCTGTGAGGCAATGCAAACATGTCTTAGCTAGTAAAATGCCATTCATCTCTCAAATGACTGCACAATATATACTATACACATAGACCAGAGATCCAGCTTTTCCATCAACAGCCATATCATCACAGTAACAACCCTCCTCTCTGAGACTCTGTGGATGTTCAATCTGTGAAATGTTATTATTTGGTCCATCAGCTACAGCTTCAGTAAAAACAGTTTGAAGTGAGAAGCAAAACAGGCACATCTCTACAGAAAGACTATAAAACTGTAATATATTTTCAGTGCATTCTCACAAACTGAAATTGTACCGTATCACCTTGACTCTGCTGTGTGAATATGAAAACAATCGTGCAGCAACTATAAAAAGGCTTCTGTGTCTCTGCGTCTGTTTTAATGTAGCAGGGTAGTTCTAGTTGTCCCCGAGGGAAGGACTGCTCACCAACAACCAGCTCGCGAACGTCCTTCCAGTGGAGCTCGCTGCCCTTCTCGTGGATGAGAGTCACCGTGATCCTCCGCTGGATCCCCTGCAGCAAAGATGACAGCAGCTCAGGATCGCAGTAAACACAGCGAGGACCAACATTAAGCTCCTCAGTGTTTTATTTGAAGAAGAAATATCATTTACTGGTTTAAAATAACTAGTGTGTGAGTGGTAGGAAAAGAGTGGATCTCCAGTACCTGGTGCAGCAGGTAGGTGCCATGACAGGGAAGTCCTCCACTGTGGTCCACTACAGCTGGGATGTATCTGTGGAGGGAGGAAGTCCACACATTTAAAACACCACTACTCATGATGGTCTTCACCAGTATAATAACTAAACAGGATCTCCACTGTTATACTGGAATATTGTTTATGTGCTACTGGATAAACGCCTCAGATCTGCCCTCACACTCCCTTTACACAGGTGGTGTATCACTAAATATGGCTCAGAGGTTCTTTTAATCTCTACATTTTTAATGGTGAATCAGCTTGAAACGGAATCAGAAAGTGTTCATTAACTTTAGATTTGCTTGTGTACGTGAAAAAAAGATCACACTCACTCTCCAGTGGGCTCCAGCTCGCTGATCTCAAACCAGACCAGCAGGTCGTACTTGCTGACACACTGACCCAGGTTGGACTTGGTGATGGTGTTCAGCTTGGTGGCTGGAACTGAAACATCGACACACATAAGCTGATGAGTATAATCTCTCTGGAGTGACCGATATGAACTACAGATTGGAGACACA
>OOFC01050474.1:0-19307 GCA_900323345.1 Pseudochromis fuscus | reverse complement strand
ATTTATATAGCACTGTTATCACCTTAACTAGATTCCAAAGCACTTAACACTTTGGAGTCTCTTATTCAAACAGCACAAGATTCACAAACAACATGACGTTTATTGTTTATCATAATTCTGCACTGACTCCTTTTTTTCAACACTGTTTCAAAACTGGTAGTTAGCTTGATATGTGCACTCTTTATGCAAACTGATAGTACAGTATGGGGTGCTTGAATACGATCACCAGTTATTGTCTCCTCATGTATCTAACCGGCACAGACACGCACCAAACTTTCACCTTCACTTTCATTTTGACAGCATGACTCGGCGCGATCTATATAATCGCGTCTGTGTGTTTTTTTTCATGCATCAACTGTTCACAAACGCGCACCAGATTCATGAAATATATGATTTTTAATTTTTATCATAACTCTGGATTTACTTGGTCTATCAACACACTTTCAAAACTGGTAAGTAGTTTGAGATCTGCACTTTTGACACAAGTTGAAGCGGTTATTCTACAAGGCTCCGTCTTGCTGCTACATCACTGTAAATCTGCCAATTAATTTGCATGCGCAGCACGTCCCTGGACTCCTTAAAGATGTTTCTCTGCCATCTGAGAGACTCCTTCAGATCTGACAGACTGATCAAGAGCAGCAGTTGTCCAGTTGCTGCGATTTAGTTGCTACTTGGATAACTATAACCTGGATGACTGAGAAACTTTACAGATACCCCTTTGTAAATAAGTGCATATCTCACTTAAACATTTAAGTGGACATATTGATCTGTAGCTTTGTTTGACTGACAGGAGATAATTCTCATGAACCTCCACCTCATTTCTCTGCGTCGCTCTGAAAGTTTGTGTGCAGACTGACACCATCCAGTACTTCATTAGCCTTTCTGACTGTTAGGAAGTTGTTAGGAACATTTTCTGCTTCTGAAGAAGTCTGTGTCAGAGAGTAATTAGCCAAGAGACTCAAACTGTGCATGGTTTTTTTTTTCTCTTTAGTTCTCACAGAGTGAAAGTCGACCTATAGACTTGTGAGTGGAGCTCACGTGTCCAACCCATCTGCCAGTCCAGACGTCCGGCCAGTATGTCCAGCGATCCTCCCCCCCCGTACCCCGGAGGTCCCAGCGCCCCCCTGATTGAGGAGAAGAACGGACAGCCAGGTAACAAAGCTAAACCTGCAGGATTGTGGTGGATTTATCAAACTCCCAGATATAGTTTTCCTGAGCTTCTACAGCTTCGGATGCTTCTTCTCTTTGGTTGTTGAGATTTAGTCTTATTAAGTTTTGGTTTCATGTCCTAATCATGTGCCAAACAACGCTTCTGACAACAAGCTGTTGTTATTCAGACACACTTGTTTGTAATGTCAGTGTGCTTATCACAGATGAAATTAAAAACCAACTCCTAAATATTTGATTTATTCTATTTAACCTTTATTTAACCAGGAGAATAAAAACTTGTGACAGTTTAAAATCTGTTTGCACTCCTGTGTTTGACTTGCTGTGGGTCAGAATAGGGTTGTAATAGTCTGTTGTAACATGTGCAGCTGAATGTGTCCACATGCAAATCTTTAGAAATCGAATCCCTTCAGCTGTCGCCTTGTACAACTGTGTGTTTTTGTTTCAATTATGTCAGAAGATTTTGCACAGCAGGAGTAACTTTTTTCAAACAGCCTTTCAACAGGGTGGACTCTTGTGTGTTTCAAACCAAAGAATTTCCCCACTTCCCCACAGCCGTGTGCGCAGCCTGACCGCCACTCTGGGTTTGGTTTCATACGAGAAGGAAGTTGTAACCAGAGATGTTTGTGATACGTGGCACCGCAGCTCGGATCACTGTGACATGCCGGTCTCATGAGGCAGATTGAGTGGAACTCACTGGTGTTATTACCCTCATGTATTTGAGAGGAAACATTTCAGTGAGTGTACCTGGACCTGCCTTCACTGACATGTTTGCTGTTGTTGTGTCTGTGCTATCTTTCAGAAACAGTAAGAACAGCTCCTCCACAGGGGCAGCTCTTACCTCCAGACTATGGCCCTCCACCCTATGAGGGCCCGACGCCGGGCTTCCTGCCCCCGCATGTCCCCGGAGAAGGGCCCATGCCAATGCCAATGCCTATGACTATGCCTCCACCACCACAAGGTACTGCACAATGGACATGTCCATACATGTGATGGACTTAGAAAGTTCTGTGTACTTAATAAGAGACAGTATTGCCTGAAATACTCATATCTGGTGTAACTCAGTATGTATCTCATCTGCAGAATTTCCTGTTAACATGAATTAGTCCTATGTTTGCATGAGGCCTCGTTTTGAATCTTTAGAAGTTTCTACATTACTCTGTAAACTCAACACAGGACGAGTACAGTGTACTTTATATTTCACTAAGTCACCATGTTCTTGTGTCTTGTATCAACCTCCACTCTGGCCATTATTAGAGACCTGGCTTTTAATTGACTACCAATTTTTATCTGGTGGAAATCCAGTAATCCCAGTATTTACTCATGTCTGTTTACATGGACTTGACTTCAGATTTGGTTTGTAAGAAAAATAAAAAAGGGTAAAAGTTCCATGGTTAATCCTCAGTTCATGTGTCTTTATCTCCAGTGTTTTTGTGTCTTATTGATGCTTTAAGGTTTCCAAACACTTTGATCTGACATGCTCAGTCCAGACAATACAGTTTTGTTAATGCTCTGTTTATATCCGCTCTGTTCAGGTGGAGCTTACCCACCGCCTCCCGGTCACTATCCATACCCGATGCCCGGGCAGATGGGTCCTGGTCCCAGTCACTTTGTCCACATGGGAGGCCACACAGCGACCGTCCTGGCTCCTCCGGGAGCAGCCACCACTGTGACCGTACTGCAGGGAGAAATGTTTCAGACCTCACCGGTGCAGACCGTGTGTCCGCACTGCCAGCAGGCAATCACCACCTCCATCTCCCACAATGTCGGCCTCATGAACACACTCTTCTGCCTCTTCTGCTTCTTTGTGGGGTACGTACGTCATGGGGGAGAAGTTTAACAGCAGATTGACTTCAGTCCCTGAACACCTGCTTGTAGATGTTTTTTGTGTTTATCAGTATGTGTCATTTGCATAAGACTAAAGAAAGCAACAGCTGAACGTCACAGTAAGATATGCAGCTCTTTAAACTCAGTGGAAGACGAACAGATCATCTGTTTCTGTCTTAACAAGCATGAAGGTGTCTTTCTTTTTGGAGCAGGACAATCAAATACATCTAAGCTTTATTTTTTATAATCATGCAATCACCTGTTGATCAGTGTATTAAAGCCTTTAGTCACAATCTGATGGGTGTGATCAGCCCTTCAGTTTGAAAATATAAAACAAAGACAGAACAGAAGTTGAATGTTAAACCAGCTGAGTCGGCCTTCAGTATTACTGGTTAACCCTCATACAAACATGTCTTTGTTAATCATTGTCATATCCCAGACTAACAGCTCAAAACATTTCCCCTTTCATTTAGTAACACTCTGCAAACAAACTGGCATTTAAAGGTTAAACTCCTCAAAATCAATGAACATTTGGTGGTTTATTATCAGGACTCATCAGATTTTTAAGGACCCACGTGGAACTTTTTTTAAATTGAGACACAAGTGTTAAGACTTTTTAAACTTTTATACAATAATTACATATTTTATGGAGTCATACTTTGATAAAATATATATAATATTGTTGTATATTACATATTTGTAGGGGTTAGGGTTAGTATAACTGTTGTATATTAATATTATGTAATATTGTAATATTGTCAAAAATACTAACTAGTGCAGCTGTTCAGGGTTTGATATGAACATGCACCAACATACTGATGTGTTGTTTTATGCAGTTTGAATACTGTACCGTATAATATACTGTGACCTCTCTTCTAGTACAATACCTGTAATTATTGTTCATTTAAATACACACGCCGACTTAACTTAGGTTGCTCTGCTGACATGTTGTTCAGATTTTTTTGTCCACTAGTGGAGCACTGATTGAACACAGGCCTGCGTTTGAACTCACCACATATTTTCTCCTCTTCTTTCCCAGGTGTGACCTCGGCTGCTGCTTCATCCCCTGCCTGATTGACGACCTCAAGGATGTGACACACACCTGCCCTTACTGTAAGGGCTACATTTACACATACAAGCGTATATGCTAACCACCGACAGCGGTATGCTACAGAGACGTGTACATGCACACTAACTCCACAGCTCCTCCTGCTGGTAGTGACAGGCTTTTCTCCCCATTTTTGCAAAGTGTTGTGTAGCCCTCCTTAAATTGTAAGTGCAGTTTTCTCATTAGTTCACTAAGTATTTCCTGTAAATATCGTTCAGCATCGCTTCTCATGTGTAAACATGCATTTGAAATGTACAAATCTCTGAAGTCCAGCAAATGAAGAACATTAAAATATGTGCAGAGACTGATAGGCAGCAGGCACACAGCTGCACCTGATGATGTAAAAACACTGGGAAAAAAGGCTTGTGATGACACGCATGTGAATGGATAACTACATAGACAGCCTCAGTTAGCGAAAGCTGTGAAAATGGTCACTTTATATTAACTCATCTGTGAATTTTGCTCAGAAGCAAGTGTATTCAAACCTGCTGGGTTAGCATTCGTATGTGGGGTTTTTTTTACATTTATTTCAAATATTATCAGTTAATATTGAACTGTGAACATTTGTCTGTGTCTGATACTCTTGTTCAGTTTTTTCCTTCTTAATCATTACCACATTTTGAATGTACGAAGATTAACCTTTCTCCCCAGCATTGATGTTACTTGCTGTATTTATTATTAATCTAATGGGCTTCGGTCAGTAGTCACAAAATGTTGAATGACTTACTGTTAAGCTGTTCAATGCCCACTGTCCATGATGTACTTAATTTTGATAATAAAGTCAATGTTTGCACTTTAAGTTGAAACTCACACTCCCGACCCCCTCTGATGCATTTATGAAAACCTCAGCTATTCATTTACCTGAGGAAGAAAATGTAGTAAAAGCAAATCATAGTTTGTCTTTTACTTTGGTAACTGAGTCAATCCCACCATAGTTGCACTTAAGAGTATATTAGAGTCAAAGTGGAGCTGGCAGACAGACGGCTCTGCTGTTACTGCATGCCATCTCGGTTTTGTTAAGAGCTCTGATGCACCACAGCAGAGCAGATCATCTTCTCACTGATGTGGTTAAACATGTAGTTTAGTTTAAAGTAGAAAAGTATATTGACAAATTCTCGTGGTGGCACCATCATCACATAACGTTCAGCCTCTAACTTGGCTTTAGGCCTTAAAGATTACTTGCATTGCTCAGATGCATGTTAGATAACTAATGCAGACGACTGATACTGAATAGTGAGCTCTCTGTTAGGAATAAGTGACTAAATCAGACATTTTAAAAAAAGACCTTGTGATTCCACTGAATTTTATACCAACAGCGAACAGACACCACAGCATGCCCGACTCACCAACGCAGAGTCTGTCTGCATGAGCCACACATCAGAACCAGTAATTCTCACCAGCTAGACTCTATGTGCATTAGATTCTTTTCAGTCTTGAGGCTAAAACCAGAGCCGTGCAAGAAAATCAATTTTGAGCTGAAGGATTGCATTGAAATTTTAATATGAAGTACTGTATGCCATTGTTGTGGAAGCTGCTGGTCTGCATCGCTCTAAATGTCTGTGATATGTATAACTATGTAAGTCAAAAATTTGTTTGACTGTTGTATACAGGTACTATTTTATCAATAAAAATCATAAAGGACACTAACTTTGGGTGTTATCTGGAGACTGAATGTTGTATGTAAATAACAGGTGCAAAGGAAAAAAGAGTCATCGTCCTTCAGTTGTACGTCCACACAAAGTTCAAACTGGAGATCATCAGAACGGCGTCAGTCTCTCCATCGATGTCCACACTGGGCGTTGCAGCATTTGTAGAAAGTGGTCATCGGTTCGTCTGCTGACCGGGTCTGGATCTGCATGAAATACGCCCGAGGGTGCTCGCACTTTGGACAAGTTTCTGCAAAGAGAGACAAATAAAAAGTGTTGGTGAGGAACCACTAAGGCTGCTGGGACTGACATGTGTGGGTTGTCTCATATAATATGAAAACACAAAATGTTTTCAATGAGTGTGTGGGCAGCCTATGAATAAATTTAACAATGGTGGAAAGTAACTGAAGACAATTCTAAACATTTTTAATGTCTGGAAAAAATGAAGGGTCTTTATTTGTTTTTTTTTTTGTTGGTAGAAAACCGCGCGTGTTGTAATTATTTGCTGTGAGCTGTGGTGCCACTCCCATCGTTACACAATGCTACCACCTGATGGGGTGTGACCTGCATAGCTGCTGCTCATATTGCATGACCACAACACTCTTTACAAAGGGGACAGTAAAAAGACAAATTTCCACATCTATCAAATGTCACTAAGCCACAGGCGTCACTTTCCAGCTCAACGATGCCGGTCTACGTGAGACTTGGATCTGCAGAGTTTTATGAAGCAGAAAACATCTGTGTTCTCAGACACATCACCGATTGAGCTTGTTTGGGACGATATAGATCAGCGGTGTCCAACTCATATTAGTTCAGGAGCCACATTCAGCCCAATTTGATCTCAAGTGTGTCAGACCAGTAAAATAACCCATAAATAACTCCCTTTGTTTTAGTACAAGGTAGAACAAGTACAGTATGAAAATCTTAACATTTCAAAAACTTCTTTTACAAAACATTTGATCAATTTTTAGAAAAATAAGTGCAATTTCAACAAAATCAAGCCTCACTTTATCTTTTACACATGTGTATTACAGCTTTCAGATCACAGTGGGTCTACAAAGGAACAAAACATTTAGTCACAGGTATCTGGAACTGCAACACACAGTATTTCACTTTCTGATAAAACCAATCTGTCAAGGTCTATAAATTATTTTACATTTCCACACCTGTGTAGTAATCCTGACCACCTGAACTGACTCACCACACCATATAAACTAAAGTGGGAGCTGTTAAGGAACAAAGTTATCCTCCTGCCTTGTAAATATATTCATAAAAAATACATCAAAGTTGTGGCAAATTGCAGTTATTGTCTTCTGTGTTATTTTCACACTGTGCAAATGGTCCGTATGTGTGACACCACTGATCTAGATTGTCAGATACAGGCAAGTGTTTCTGCTCCTGCTAATATGCATGAGCTCTGCCTCCAACAAGAGGGGGTACACCCCACAGAGCAGCACTGACATACACAACAAACTGACCTGGGAATTTCTTTACCCAGAAATTTCTTTACCTGGATTTTCTATCTTACTGATAACTAAGTTGGGTTTGTTTTTTATTCATTTGATTTCATATTAGTCCAAGCTGGAAATGAATCTTTACAGTTTTGTTGAGTGTACATTTACTCGGGGTCTCAGACAGTTTTACTTATTTCCATTTAATGACATTTTTTCTAGACATACTATATTATGGCACTTTTTCCTATGACATGTATTTTTTCATTTTTGTTTATCCCAAAGCCACACCATGTGTTACATTTAGTCTCTGGTTGTGTGTTTGGATTAGAGAGATGTCGAGCAATCAGAACTTTACCTGCTTTTACTTGCAATGCAGTATTTTTTTTCTTTGCTAAAGGATCTGAATTCTTCCTCCACCACTACCTACCTGCCATGAACAGATTTAATGACACTTACCAGCAGTTGAGTCCACGTTTTCCCACGCTGCAGCTCCACCGAGGACATCATCCACCTCTTTTAACTTGGGATACTTTCTGTTATTTACCTGCAGGAGATTTTTAAAACGAACCACAGAAAAGAACCACTTGTAAATCCAGGAGAACCATCTTCTTAGTCTTGTGCTGTCACGAGGGTGTAAGGTTGTACTCACCTTTCTTGTGATGTTGTGTACATAGGGACAGGTGTTGCACGCGAACCTCATGCACTTCTGTCCTTCCTCGACGATTAAAACGTTTCCACAGGTTGGACAAAAAAGAAGCATGTTGTCGATAAATTAGTTACTTACGTAGAGTCAAACTGGTTTATACTACGGTGTTAAACAGATAAACTATTTGTTGTGTTGACAGTTTTACGCATGTGAACCGGCGGAAGATAAGCTGATGTAAACGGGTGCTCCTCGTTTTAGAGCTCGGTGGGAAACAAGCGGAGGAACATTTATTTTTTACCGAAAAATTCACCGCGTTAAACATAATATCACAGATAAATAATGAATAATTCCTCCGATGTTGTATTTATAACAGACTCATTTTTAGATAGTGTCTGTTTTTGGTTTCACTAAAAGGAACGATATCTCCCGAGCTACGGTATCCCACCGGAAGATAATTCGTACTGGACACGTTTTGTTTACTTGTGTTTCAGTGAAATACCGCCAAGTTAAAAATATTTTGTATCAGTATTTAAAAAAACATCTGAGTTGAATATTTTATTTATTAGCCTTTAAACGGTTTTTTTGCATCATTTCCGGTTTGTTAAAAGATTTTGGTTTCCGGTGATGGAGGAGGAGCAGAGTACAGGAATGGCTGTTTGTGAAGGAGAACAATATTTAAAGGATGAGGAGGTGGAGAAGGAGAACCTGACCGGTGTGGCGGCTCCAGATGAAGAGGAGGAAGACGAGGAAGCTCTTCCTCATTCAGAGATCCTGGATATCTTCGAGGAGGGACTCGCTCGACTCGTGCAGGACCCTTTACTCTGTGATCTTCCAATTCAGGTGGTCTGGACTTTAAATACACCAAAATATTGATTTAACTAAGAAAAACAGCAAATCCTCCGAACTGAGAAGCTGGAAACAGATTAGTTGATCATCTAAACAGTTTTTTTTGTTTCGATTTTTAAGTTTGATTCATTTAAAGCAATAATTATCTATGAACACCAAGGAACTCTTTGCAGACTTACAGATACAAATAATACCCACCAGGAGCAATTAGTTTGAACAACATGCATAAAGAGACATACAATCAAAATAGGTAGATAAAAGTAGAATAAAATGCCAAGGAATATAGTGGAATCAAAGATCAATAAATAGAATAAATGATTTATAAATAGAGGGGGTAACTAATATTTGCCGATAACTTATAACACAGAATTTGCGTTAGTGATGATCAACCAAAAGCCTGTTTCACAATAACTTTTTTTCTGAATCTGGTTTTTATCCTCAGGTGACTCTGGAGGAGGTAAATTCCCAGATTGCTCTGGAGTATGGCCAAGCAATGACCGTGAGGGTTTTAAAGGCAGATGGTGAAATAATGCGTAAGTGTTAAGTGTGTTTCCATGATATTTTAATGTGTTGTATAAATTCTAATGTATTTTTTTAAACAATGTAAAAATATGTATTACTCATTAAGCCATAGTGGTGGTGCAAAATGCGACTGTTCTGGATCTGAAGAAGGCCATTTGCAGATTCATGGAGCTGAAACAGCAGCGAGAAGGCGGAGTTAAACACGTCAGCTGGTAAACACATTCACCAACACAAGAACATAAACAGGATGTAATATTTAATGTTACTTATAAAATTGTCACTATTTCCTTTTTTTCCTTTACAGGAGATATGTGTGGAGAACGTATCATTTAGTATTTCAAGGCGAGAAACTTGAAGATGACAAGATGAGGCTTAAAGAGTAAGTGTTTCTATAACATTAGCAGCTAATTCAGGTGTGTTAACACCAGCTCTGACTCCCTCTCCCTGTTGTTGAATTGTTTATTTCTGCAGCTATGGGATCAGGAACAGAGATGAAGTGACTTTCATGAAGAGACTCAAGAAAAAGTGAAACGTCACAGCCGACATCCTCACATCAGGAACAAAACCACAAGTCTGTGGAGTATGCATCAGCGCTAACAGCCTGTTCGACTTGAAACAACTTTGACATGATGATTGAAACTTGAACTGTTACTTCTTTGGGACAGTCGGGTCATGATATCTCTGTGCACAGAGAAACACTTTTTACAAACTGTGCTGCCTCTCATAGAGGCTAAATATTCACATAAAACATGTTGACTTCTTCTAATGTCCAGTTTGGTTTTTGTTTAATTTTCTGCAAACAATAAAATGTATCACAGTATTTAGTTTTGTATTCGTGTCCCTGTGTTTTACGTAAGCTTGCAGCCCAACAAACATTTTTCCAAGAAGGGCAGTTACAAACCAAATGATTTGAATATTTCCTGATAGATGTGAACATTATGCTCGTGTGAGCTGGTGTGGATATTAGTCAAACAGGATACAGTGGGAGCAGCTGAAGAGAAAAGGTAATACAGGAATTTATTATTCAACATTTATAGTTTATGAGACTTTATGAAGTTATTAGTAGAGATGTTACATTGTTAGTCAAGCTGTGAGCAATGAAGCTACAACACATTTGAGATGTGTGTTGGTCCAAATCATTCTTCTCGGTGAGTGAGCACTTCAAACATAGATGGATTTTATTGTCTATCAATGTAAATTTGTCATTGAGTGAGAAGCACAAGCACCAAGTATGTATGTGTATGTATATATATGTATATATTCTATATTACTTTATTATTAATTTTATCTTAAGATCAGAAGAAAGATCACCACATGCACTGATCTGGTGATCCCATCAAGATCTGGGGGGAAAGAAAAAGCCACATGAAGATAATGATTTTGGAATTAGTCCAAATTGTAAAATATATATTTTACACTACATTTTTTCTTGGTTTCTTTCATCTTTTTCTAAAATGTTAGTCTGAATGTTTGAAACGGATCAAAATCACCATCATTTGTTTACCTTCTTCTGTCTTTTCAGCAGCTGCCATGACGTCTTCAGACAGTGAGCAGAAGATTTCTGCACAGCTGCAACATATTTCACTTAAAAAGCAGCAACTTCTGCAGAAGAAAAAAATGCTGTGCATATTTCAGGAGTTGAGGAAACGTGCCGAGTTTGAACAAACAGGTGAAAGACAGAATGCAAGAAACTTGTGAGAGTAAAAATGTTGTCTCAACCCTTTTCAAATTAGCACAAAGAAAAAAAAAAACATTTCTTCACATCTCCATTGTTTTCGATGACCTCCTCACTTCTACCAGAGGAATCCGCCTCTAATCAAGAAGACATTGACAGGGTTGATGTTGAACTGAAGGAACTGAGTGAAAAGATGGCCGAGCTCCAGCAAACCTACGACAACGTCCTCACTGCCAAGAAAGGTGAGTCCAGATTCATTGTAGCAAATCATCATGACCTCATCGTGTTGAAGGCCTGTGACCACAAACTTTTTTCTCTGTCAGATTGTAGTTTCCCCTCCAGTATAAAGAAGGAGCCTGTTGTTCCCGTTCTTGGCTCCGATATTTTCCACATTGAGGATCCACCTAATTTCCCTGGTGAGACAGTCATCCACACATTTAACTGTTCATCTTGGTGCTTTTGTCTTAAAATAGCAAAACGTGAGAGGCTGGAAAACATGTGGCATTTATCAGCTCATCAGAAGTTTTCATCATTTATTTGTCAGAATGTAGATCATGTGCTGTTAGACACAAACAACTGGGGGAAAATTGCTTTGCAACTACTCATTTATCCAATCCACCTGTTGTTCTGTCAAAATTTAAGACGAACAAAATGTTTCTTTTCTTCCTGTAAATGTAAAAAAAAAAAAGATGAGATAACACATCTTCTGTTTTCAGCTCCGACAGTGATTCTGGACGTGGAAAATCTTCCCCCGTGGCCGTGCAGGACACAGTGTCCTCACTGTCAGCAGTTCGTCCTGACGGAGACGTTCACCTCCATCAGCACTCTGACCTGGCTGGTGTGTTGTGTCACAGCTTTGACTGGGTATGTCGGCTGGTGAAATATTTGCATGTGAACATAATCAGACCTGGTTGGTCCTGTTTCTGTTGTACAGTTATAGTCGCAGGTATTTACGGCTCTGTGCTTGTTCTCACTTTGTTTTCTTCCTGTTCCTTGTTTGGCAGCTGTGTGGCTGGTTGCTGTCTCCTCCCCTTCTGCTTCGATACCTTCAAGTCCACCACACACAAATGTCCCAAGTGTCGATCATCAATCAAAACTATTAAAAAGCTGTGAGAGGATAGCAGGCGGTGAGAAACTGCAGCACACACTGACAGGGGGATGAAATATCTGAGCAGCTCGGCTCCTCAGTGCAGAGTATGAGTGCAGTGAACCACTGATCTGTGTCAGCTCTGTGCACCTTTACTTTGGGTTTAATAACCACAATCTAATTATATTAGATGGTAAAGACATTTCATCATATATGAGCTTTTCCTAAGTAACATAAACTGATTCATGTGATTATAAATACAAGCTTGTAGTTTAAATCAAAGCTGTTCAGTTAATAAACCTACAAATGGACAGACTTGTTTATTTCTTCTTAAATGACAGTAAACAGTGAAGTGGGTGTGTGGTAACGCTCACAGGCTCACTGTGAAATCCCAAATAATCTCTGTATTTACAAAACAACTCGGACAAATATATAAAAAAGTAGCATAAATACACTATGTGAAAATACACATGGCATAGAAACTATGCATTACAAAGTTTTTGGTGTTGAGCTGTACTAGTATAGTAAAGACAAAACATTTCTCATTCCAGCACAAAACCCTTTTTAAAATGGAGACATTTGGATTGTCTGATAAGGCATTAACGCGCTGACAGGAAAAATTATTGGTGTGTGATGCTCCAGACGGTGAATCCTAAGTAACAAGAAAACAGAAACTGCTCTTACCTTTACACGGACTGTCGTGCATAAAGGTTTTTGGACCTCGAGTGTTATTATCTTCATTACATAAACAAAAATCAAACTAAAGGTTTTGTTTCCTGAAGCTGTTTCAAATCTCCAGCAGATGTCACTAAAACACACACTGACTGTGTTACAGTTATCTCAGGAAAAAAAAAAAGATGTTGTTATTTTTGTGTAGGATGCATCTGTGTGTATGTTGTGTACAATTACTGAATAAAACTCTTCAACATGAATCAAACTGACCTCATTTCAACTGTTTCAGAGTCAGTCTCCAGACTTCAGAGCAGTGAATAATGTGAACCAGAGCACAGCAGAACACTCCTGTGAGATGATGACTGACTCACTGTTTGGCTGAAAGCTGGAAACATTCAAGAGATGACGATTTGTTAACAGGATATTTGGTAAAAAGCACTGATGCTGGTTCAGCCGGTGCTGCTGAGCTGCTTGTTGTGGCCCTTTGACGTGACACATATCAGGCACTCTGGTGTTGTTGTATTTACACTCCCAATTCAGTGTGATTTATGTTTTGCAATTTGCAAACACACAAGGAACATCTAGCGGTTGTGTGTTTACAATCTGTTTTGATAGTGATAATCATTCCAGGACAGGGTGGAGTCAACTACACAACAGTACAGCTGCATGTAGTGTTTATCCATCAGCCCTGGAACCAGGATTAGGACATTTTCCTGCTCTTTATGCTTCACGTTCACTGACATCAGCGGACAAACGACAACCATCTTAAAAGCTACTTTCACTTGTAGCTCTGATTGGCTGCACCGCTCCCACTTCACCTGTGTCCCTGCACAACCAGAGAGTTTAAAGACCTCAAAGGAAGAAATTCAGCGACTGTTAAACTGAGCAGAGCAGCTTTTGTTTTGTTGCATCATGAATCAGTCTTCCCTTGTATGAAATATCTTCATCTGAAATGGCCTGAACTATGTAAGAATTCACCTTGACATGCCTCACTCCCAGTTCAAGTGCAGTTCATGAGAGTCCAGGAAGTCAGTGGAGAAGACGCCCACTGGCATTGAAATGTCCAATGGGTTAACTCCCTCTGCTGGCACAGCTAGAGTAAGGTCCAGCCAGTCCATACTGTCCATGTTGGTGTTGTGCAGGTTCAGAGCAGAGGGTGGAGTGTTTTCATCGAAGTCCACCTCCATAGGTGAATGCAGTTCCTCCAGCAACTTCAGTTTTTGTGGCTCGGCGTCAGTGACCAGCGTGGCGTCCAGGAGGGTTTCCAGCTGGGACTCGGAGGTCAGGGCTGCCAGGCTGGTCGAGGAGGTGAGCGGTGCAGCAGGCAGCTGGGCCACCTGGACTAAAGGTGGAGGGCGGGATAACACTGTGTTGATGGGAAGGGTGGTTACACTGGCTGTCACAGGGAGAGGCTTGTCCAGGCTGGGAGGATCCTGTCTGATGAAGGGGGAGATCTCTGCAAAAACCAGTGCAGAACAAACTGAGAACAAAACCATGTTAGGGATTTATCTTCTGAGCGCCAAAGTAAGTCCAGTAACTCACCACCGCTCTCAATCAACACATCGAACAGATCGTCCATCTGCTGGCTAACTGCTGTGGGGCCCTGCAGAGAGAGAGAGAGAGAGAGTAAAAGGCATCAAATATTTGAGTGAACAGTCAGAATTTAAAGGAAATACTCTCATTTTATTTCTGGTTTTCACCTGAACAGCTGTTAACATGCTGCGTGTCTGTTTCACTGCATCCTCATAGCGTGGTGGGTCTTTACACTTTGACACATGGTTTGTGAATTTTGGCTGTTGCAAGATCAAAGCAGATTGGCTGGAACATGGAGACTGTTTCACAGGAAAAGACAAGAGTCCATTACACCTAATGAAAAACAGGATCCATCTGACACAAACTGTTATTAAAACGCTGTTGAAACTTTGTAAACCAGGGATTAGCGCTGGGAGAAAGTATGCTACAGAAAGAGACACAGACAGAGTCAGCAGAGGAGAGTTGAGGATCATCTCTTACTTTATTTGTTGGTCCTGTGGGGACAGCTTTGTGAGCGGAGGTTCCTGCAGCACATCCACTCAGTGGGAACGTACCGAGTAAGCTTGGTGCTGTGGTGTCCATCCTCCAGGTCTGCAGAGAGGATTACACAGGTCACATACACAGCACACTGTCTGCGGGAGTGGCTAAGTGACGAAGGCCTCTTCAGCATCATCACTTTTCAGTCCACTCATGACAGTGAAACCAGGGAGTGCTGCACGGGTTCTGTTACTAATTCTGGCTGCATGTTGGGCTCAGAGCGGCAGAACCACAGAGGGCAGCGAGGCCGCGATGGTTAGCGCTCACTCAGCACCTGCTGCAGTAACCATGTCTCCACAGGCCTCCTTTTGATGTGAGGAGGAAAAGATTTCAGCGCTCGGCCGAGGCCTGTTATTACCATGGCATCAAGGAAGATGCATTACTCACGGTGGAGTGTAACTGTTAGATGTGATATGTGAGACGTGAGGCAGTGCCATTAAAAACATGAAACCTGCCTTGTATCTGCTGCACACAAAATGTTTATGATTTCAGGTGCACACGAGGAATCGAAAACGACCCCAGCTGATGGTGATGACTAACAAGGAGACGGCGCGAGGCAGCCTGCACAACATTGTTTTCTTACCTTTGTCAGTGGCTGAGCTTGAGTGCTGCATTGCTGTTGTAATGCTGCTGAGGCCTCTATTTTCTGTGGCACCTGTCCAGAGGTCTGGATGAGGCCGGGGGCTGTGCTGCTAACAGCGGAGTGTAATGTGATGCCTTTGGCAGGGAGCTGGACAGTGACTGCTGAGGCAGGAAGGGATGCGGGCAGCAGGATGTGAGCTCCAGGCTGGACAGATTGCAGGGCTTCAGGCTGTGTGATGGTCTGGTGGCCGATGATGAATTGATGTGGATCTGCAGAATCCTCCTGCTTGACCAACACTGGCAGACTGGGAGGGCTACAGGGCACTGAACAGTTTGATGAGGTCCTGCTTTCCTCTTTGACCTGCATAGGAGCCGGAGGACTGAGCTGAGGTGGAGAGTCTCCCTGTTGGCTCCGTTTCTCCACCTTCAGTTGCATCTTCAGCTCCTCCACCAGCCTCTGCTCCCGTTCAAGCTTCCTCTTCAGCTCCTCAATCTGACGCTCCTTCTCATGCAGACGTTTGTCCTTTTCAGAGTCTCTCTCGTGGGACTTTGTGGGACACTCCTCATGTGGCGAGCTCATGTAGGGAGGAGTTGAAGTGTCTGACAGCAGCTTAGCTGGACTGTCTGCCATGCAGCTGTCCTCTATTCCCAGAGCAGACACCTTGGAAGCTATAGGTGACACGGGCGGGGTTAGCTGTGAGGCTGCTGCGACGGCTGCTGTCTCCATGGCAACAGCAATCTGGATGTTGGAGTTCTCCTGGTACAACTTCAGCCTCTCTATCAGATCTGTCTTAGTCCCAGAAACAGGCAAAGATCTGACTTTTAGTTCCAGTTTCAGCTCAGCGACCTGTAATGAAAACACATCATTGAAACACCTCTCAACACGTCACCTCTGCAGCGGTTCTACGGTGGATACAGTCGGACTGTGTGCAGGCTGCGGCGTGTCACCTTCATCTCGTCCAGGTTGGTGGGTAGGTGATCCGGCCGGCGGTTGGTCTGAGCGTGGTGGAGCTGCACGGGGCCAGAAGCAGCGTTTCCACTCAGAACAACACTGGAGCAGCTGGTTTGTGCCTCAGTTGTTGGTCTGTCGCAACAGGACGGGAAAAAGGGAACAAGGGAGTGTAGATGAGAGGGAGAATCATTTTTCACATTCAACAGCTTCTGTGTAGGAAGCTGCAGACAGGAAACAATGTAACTGAGACAAGAAGCAGCTGTGGGTCAACAGTTAAACTTGTCACCCTCTAAAAGTAGGTGTGAACTCATGATGGAGTCACATCTCACTGGGAGTGTATCTCTGGATGGATTTGCACTTGGTAACTATGTAAATGAGAGTGAACATGGAGGCATACTTGAGCGTAGCAGGTAGGACGGCCTGGTAGCTGTAGTGCTGCTGCTGCTGGCTCAGGATCTGGAGCTGCAGGAACTGCTGCTGCTGCTGCAGGAGTCGGGCGTAAGCCGAGTCCATCTGCACGTCACTGAGGTCTTGCTTCTGGTCGGGGGGAATGTACTGATGATACTTCAGCTTTTTCACCCGCGGCTTGGGCTCTTTACTCTTCTTGCTGCGGCTTTTATCGGCGGGCAGCTTGGTCAAACTTTGCTGCAGAGCACAACACACACACACAAACGGGGGCATGAAAAAAAGCATCTGGAGAAAACTCGATCCCTGTGACTGATCTCAGTCCAGTTTATTGGGGAATACAGTTGCCAACACTGCAGGACCTGGAACTGATACTGTGTTTTTATAGTTTTCTGCATTAAGGTGGGACATTGTTCTGACACTCGATGAGAGCAGCAGGATGAGGAAACCGGTAGTCGAAATGTGACCCTTATTGTTTTACCACCTGAAATGACAGGATATAGTACACATGAACAAGGCTTGGCATAAGAGCAGCAGGTTCGGGCAATGAAACCAGAAAGTCCAGGCAGTGTTCACCCAGTACACACCCTCCAACGTGTCAGATTCATTCCTCCATAATATTTAAAGGGAGTGAGAGTTCATCTTATGCTCAGGAGATAACTGGATTATGATAAATGTTATGGCTTCACTTCCGTCCTTTGATATTTTGGCTCAGATTTTACGCCGCCTGACTGAGGAGGGCCGGCCTGTCATTTGACCCTAATTGAAGACAAACTGTGGCTGGCACAGATTTAAGCCCCTGGATGTGTGAAATGGCTTTAAAGCCTGTTGTTCTTTGACCTGCTTTTGACTTTGGCTGATCGCTGACTTTCCCTCCACCCTCAGACTGATGCGATTTCACATGGACTCTGACATCTCTCATCACATTTCCAGAGGAAACAAACAAAACACACAGTCCATAAATCAGAGCGACAGAGAACTTAGGACCAGAGGCCAGTGTTATAACAGCTGTCTGTAAACTAAATAAACACATTAAAATATATATATATGTCTCTGCTCACCTTCACCAGAACCGGCCCTGGTGTAACAACAGGGGTGACCGCCCGAGGCCCAGCTGCTTGTTGGGCGCCCTGCTGCTCGCCGGTGGAGATGGGGTTGACTACATCTGATGGAGACTGTGAGCTGGGAGGTGGAGAGCGCTGAGACAACCACAGGTAGAGAGAAATCTGTGACACCTGTTAACTATCCTTGTAGATTCATTGTAATGGTCCAGGGTTCTGGTTTACCTGTGTGGGACTCTTTGAGTGAGAGGGGGTGTTAGCAGCCTCCGTCCCTCCAGACTCCCGTGGGGAGGCCGAGGTGGAGCTGGGAGATCGTTGGCCGGCAGGATGTGGTGGTGATGATGCTTCACTGCTGTCTTCATCAAAGTTGTACACATCTGAGACCTCCGGGGTCTTAGAGACGTCTGCCTCCTTATCTGCGGGGTCAGAACCACAAACACTGATTAATACTAAGGATGAATAAAGAACTGAATTGACTTGAATGACCTGCAGGCTGTTAAGATAAATAATGAGTCAAACTTTCTGTGGTGAGCTGATAATAATGGAGGATGTACCATTGACGACCTCTTCGACACCGGGGTCAACAGGCAGGATGTTCTTCTCCACCAGCTCCATGGGTCCAGGCCGCTGGGAGATCTTCTCATTCAGATCATCAGCCAGTCGCGCCCTCTTCAGCTTCATCTGTGTGGCCTGCAGCGAGGGCTGAGCCTGCGTCTCTGATTAAAAAAAATAAAAAAAGATGTGGTCAGTATCAGTTGGTCTCTCAGCTGCTTTATCACAGTGACTCACAGCAGGGCTCAGCCAGACCTGAACCTCCAACATGTGGTCCTGACTTTGAAAAAGCAACAAGAGCAGATCGATGAATAAGCACATTTTTGCCTCTCTTATCTGAATGCTGTTACTCAGAGCACACAGGAGGATGATCACCTTGGAGGATGTGCATACGGACCAGTTCGGAGCGCTCGGGTCTGCTGCAGAGTTTGTGCTTTAAGAAGTTTCCAGTCTGTTCAAAAGCAAAAAGAAAATTTCAGCCATGTGTTCAGGAGGATGTTTAGATGCAGGATAATCACATCAGTCGCTGTCTCACCCGGGCTCTCTCCAGGCTGCGAATCTGCTCATGAAACGCAGCAGGTGTTTTCAGGGCTGTAAAACAAATCAATCCTTAAACATCATTTCAAATCTACAAAGTAATTATTTATGTCTTTCTGGCTCCAAATGGCATTTTCTGTGTCTGTTTTTAAAGTTAGGATAAAGTGCATTTTCATTTTGTATCACATTTGTCATTGAAAACACAAAATAAAAACTGAATGTGTGTAATAAGATGAATTCCTGCAGTGTAATCCACCATTCTCATCATTATTTCATTCTTTTTGTGTCTTTGTTGGTCTGCATGAGTGTGACATTAATAAGCATTAGCTCATGGGAGTCAAACAGGAAGTGTCAGCTTTACTGACTCAAACAAAGCAGCTTGTTTCGTGCTGAGATTTACTCTTTGATCTCTCAGAATAAACTCATCCTGCTGCAGACGAGCTGTGGCTCTGACTCGTCACCTCTGCTGTGACGACTGTTGTTTGGTTTAAGGACACG
>OOFC01050473.1:40161-59316 GCA_900323345.1 Pseudochromis fuscus | reverse complement strand
GGCCAGCAGGTTAATGTCTGTCTGCCTGCTGGGAAAACTGGTGTCAGCTAAACAAACATCAGTCCGAGGGGAATCCTGGAGGAAAAAACAATATTGTTTTTTCATTTAAATAATTCTCATTAAGTCTATCCACAGTAGATTCAATATTTCAGTATCTAACAAAATTACGCCTCAAGCTGATTTTGACAAAGTCCTGGGAAATCTTCATAATGTCTGAAAATTAAACATCTACCTGAATCTGTTCAGCTGAAGACATTGTGTTGGTTCATACACCAAGTCTGGCTAACTCGCTGCTTCACTCGTAGGATAGTGACGACTTACTGCACTCCTGGACGGACACGACTCGTTCACATCATATTTATTTATTCCTCATGCAGTCACACAATAATTACGCAGGTCTGCCCGCCAAAGTAAAAGTCTGCCACAAAAACAATGACGCAGTGATGACGTAATGACACAGTGGCGATTCTGACCAATAAGATTTTAGTACCTGCTAGTACCTGGCCAGGTACTTTTTTTAGAACCGCAGGAGAGGAGGTGCTACAAAGGTTGTACCAGGTACTTTTTACCAATGGGAACACACCACTGACCGTGGTGAGGTGGTACCATGCAGTGGAAAAGTGACTTTAGCTTCTGGGTCCTGATTCCTGGCTGTTGTAGGACACATGCTGATGTAATGTCTCTGTCCTGACTTTAGGACATTTGACCAGAACAGACACATTGTTAATGTTATTCTTAGAAACACCTGTGCTTCTCCTGCTACCACAAGTCAAAATGCTGTGAATCCGGTCTGTGGGAAACATGGACTGTTTACAGTGATAGATGAAGCAAGTGGGGCTCAAATATGAGGCCAAGGAGGAAGTGCAAAGACATGCAGTACACCCAATGGCCACTGGAGGCTGTCTCCAACAAACTCTGGCTCCAACTGACTTCAATTCAGAAATCATAATTTTCAATCATGAAATATTCTGTTAATACAGTTTTTCCACAAGTAATGCTGATGTCATTAGTTAAAGTCAACTCCTGTTATCACTGATCTTCTGGTCCAAAATCATGTCAACATTAAGCAGATATTAGGCTGAGAGAAGAGGAGTTAGGGGGGTGGTTAGTTTGATCAAAAAGCCCGGGCTCCAATGAGAGCAGCACTGATGTCCAGTCTCATACACATTGGGCAGTGATGTCAGGTTCAAGGGTTAGGCCCGCCTCCTCACTCCTTCTGTCATGTCCAAATATGGTCACTTCTGGCTCCAAACATTCACATGCCGATCTCCTGTCTTCAAAACGGGAGTCCACAAACCACCGGGTGGCGTCACATTGACGAACACAGCACATCGTGGAGCTGGGTGGGTGACGATGGACTGACGACCTCCTGTGCAGAGGAAATCCAAAGACGTTTCCTACAGTGAGGTCATGAAAAACAAACATGCAGCCCACACCGGGTATGCAGAAGTTAAAGGTTAATAAAACTACATAAGTATTATTAACTCACAAGCTCTTTGCAAAGAGCAAGCACCCGATCTGTGGCCCTGTGGATGTATTTTCTTTAACCACTGATCCTTGTCACCTGACCTCCTCTAATCTCACATACACCACTGGCATGGAGTTCTCAGTCATAAAAATGACTATAAATATATCCAGCAATAAATTTAATTTAAATGTGTACTTCATGGCATGTGACTGCAGGTTCAGTGGGATATGTTGATTCTGCTCCGGGTTGGTGAACAGCTGGTATTTCACCACACTGACACAGACCCCTGTCCAGCAGCAGCCAGTGCGGCGTCATACTGGTGTGACAAGTCTTACTGGTGATCAGAAAACAAACTATCCTAAAGCAGGGGAGGCAGAAGCTCTTGAAATGCACATGAAAGAACATTTAAATACTCTTTCTGTTGAGGTAACTGCTTTTGGAAAGTCTAATAAGTCATAGTTCTGCTACTGTAATCATTAACACAGTGCTATTATCTTAATGTATGAAATGTGAGGTTGTAAACAGCTGGAGAAACAACATAGATCACATGATTAATTGCAACCTCATAACAAAGATTCCTTGTAAATAATAAATTCTGCAAAGTTCTACATATTCTAATGTAAGATCATGTTTCATCAATTTAAATATCATTATATCGAGTTAAAATGAGGTCCAGTTGAACACAAAGTATAGTACAGTCTGATGATGAAATAAAAGAAATGAAAATTAAAGCACAAAATTAAGTGAAAAACAGAAATTAAAAAATAAATAAATACAGTTAAAGTACAGTTTCACCTTCAACAGTGAATCC
Organism: Pseudochromis fuscus; assembly: GCA_900323345.1. Taxonomy (NCBI): domain Eukaryota; kingdom Metazoa; phylum Chordata; class Actinopteri; family Pseudochromidae; genus Pseudochromis; species Pseudochromis fuscus. The sequence continues at coordinate 57,037 of OOFC01050473.1, read as the reverse complement.
ATGATCATCCATCCACATCTGTACATGTTCAACACTCCATTCTCTATATTCATTTCCTCATATTCAGGTCCTTCTGGACATCTTTGTTACACATGTCTTGTCTCCATTGTCACAGATCCTCTTCACTACATTTTAACTTAAGATGCAGTCATCACCTAAATCCAGACACTAAAATCTACCTGCTGCACATACACAACTCTCTGGCACAAACAATCCAGCGTAATTTAACTTAATACATTTTTAAATTTTGTTTCCCCCCTAAGACCAAAACTGCTTACGCAACCCGGCTCTCACTTTCAGGGATCCAGCTCAGGTTGCGGATCAGTTGCATGTTTACATGGGAACTTTATCACCGAGCAGAAACCCAAATCTGTGATATTAAAAACCAGTGAGACGAACAGACAGCTGACAGACTGACCGATCAGCTGACAGGCAGTTAAAACAGACGGATGACTTCGGAGCAGACGAGAGAAACAAGCCGTGGGCCCGTCAGGCCTGTGCGGCAGATGGACCACCATGAAGTGCAAGGACAGAGCCAGAGTCTTCTCACAGGCCTCCTCCTCCTCCTCCTCCTGCTCCTCCTCCTCCTCCCTCCTCTCCACTGCCGTTAATAAGCACCTGTTAGACAACAAATTAACTTGTTGACTGTAAAAACCAGGACAGCTTTATGCCTTTTTTTATGATAAGGAGCTTGATTATGGGAGCTAGTATTATCTGTTCATTACTGTACCCCACATTCTGATTCCAGAGGGTGGACGGTTAAAAAGATATGGTGTTTATTGTTTGGGCTACGGGAGGAAGAGGAGATGCCAGGAGTGAAAGCAAGCAGGAGGGAGGTGGAGAGATGGGAGGTATCATTACCTCCACCAAGGAGGTTATGTTCTCCCTTGTGTCTGATATTCTTGTAGAAATATTACCAAAATACTACTGAACAGATCTCAATGAATATTTTCTTTTTAGAGGACAGGTATTAGATCAGATGATGAATCCCAACTACTTATAATGGATGACAGTTTAAACAAAGACAATGAGGACCAGTAGGAGGCAGCACAACACCACAGCAGCAGCTATGATCCAGAGACGAGGAAGAAGGAAGTGGTAGACACAAAACAGAGGCTGTATCAAGCCAGAAGTGACCATATTTGGATATGAAGGGAGGAGTGAGGAGGCAGGTTTGACCCTTGACCCTGAGGACACTTCCCAATGTGCATGAGATTTGACTTCAGGGCTGGTCTCACTGGAGGTGACGCAAACTAACCGAGCCCCTAAATATTCATCTTGTTGAAACCTAACATCTACGTATTTATGTTTTTTTTTTTTTTTTTCAGATGAACAACCAGATCACTGAAAAGAAGAACTGAGTTTAGAGGAGTGAGGAAGCGGGTCTGACCCTTGAACCCGAGGACACTGTCCAGTGTGTATGAGGCTGGACTTCACTGGTGAATGAGCCGCCACACCACCTGCAAATCATTGGAGATCAGACCTGTCAATCAAACTAACCACATCCCTAAATCTTCCTCTTCTCTCAGCCTAATGTCTCCTTAATGATGAAATGATTTTCAGATGGACCTGATCACTGAGAGAAGTTGAAGACAAGAGGAGTTTTAATTGGAGTATTTGGGGCCAGCATCTAGTGGACATCCAGGTTTTACACTATTGTAACTATTACTAACTATTGTAAATCAGTCCTTTAAGTCTAATTCATTTCTAATGGCGCGTTTACACTGGTACCTACTCGCTTCGCTTCAGTTTTGGCACATTTACACCAGGAACTTGGTACCTGGTACAACTTTTTGTACCTCCTCTCCTGCGGTTCCAAAAAAAGTACCTGGTCAGGTCGGAGCAGGTACTAAAATCTTATTGGTAGGAATCGTCACTGCGTCATTGCGTCATCACTGCGCGACACAGAAGCATGTGTCCCCGCAAACACGCCATTTTAAAATCTTCGGCAAACCATGCAGACGTGTTTGAAATAACAACAAGAAGAGAAATGGCGTCTGTTAGAAATCCTGCCCCATGGACTCAGGACGAGGTGCAAACCTTTCTGTCATTAGTCGCCGATGAGAAAATTCAGCGGGAGCTGGACGTCGCGGTCAGAAATGAAGAATCGCATAAAAGATGATGTCATGAATGACGGCCAGCTACACGGAGGAGGGACTATCCTCAGCAATGTAAATGCAACCGAGGGGCCGATCCCGAGCGATCCGAGGCGAAGCGAAGTGAGTAGGTACCAGTGTAAATGCGCCATAAATGACTTGTGATAGTAACAAACACACAGGCTGTAAATAATCAAACTTGCTGCTAGTATTGTTCATCATGAATCACTGTCCTATTTAAGTGTCAACGTTAAAAAGTCCTATGAGTAAAATTATAAAAGTTGTCAAATATTTAATGTGAATTCAAAACATTTGGAAGTCGAGCTGCATTTGATTATACAGGATGAACCATCTTCCAAAAAAGATGCAGGTGATTCCTATAAAATAATAAAAAGTGCAATAAGAAGAATGAGCTTGCACTTAGTTGTTAGCTGTGACACAGTTTGATACTGATGGACAAGAAGGAAATTGAAATCTGCAGGAGACGAGTGTGGGAGCATGGCAGAGCGAGTAGGCGGCGATATGACAGGAAGCACATGTCGTCCTTCATTCCTGATGTGTATCAAACTCTGGCTGTTGATATTTGACCAGCAAGCAAACACATCTGAGGACAGATGAGGACAGGGAGGTGAGACGTGCTGTTGACATCAGTCCAGGTTCCAAGTAATATATTCGACATCATGAGTGATAATAAGTCGTCCTGTGCAGACCCAGTATGTGTAAAAGGACAACTGAAGTTATAGATGCACTAAACAGATATAAGACATGATGCCACTCTCATTAGTTAAAACAGTAGATTAGTCAGTATCTCATATTACCTGGTTAACATTGATACACGAGCAACATGTAATCACTAACCTGGTGGGATCTGTGCTGTTCCTCCTCTTTTCTTTCTCATATTTGTGCTTTATTCTTTCAAAATCCTATTTGTTTTTGGTTCTTTTATAATATCTCCTAATTCCCCTTCATGTCTTATGTATACACTTTGAAGTGCTTTGTTTTCCAGAGGTGTTCCTGTCACTCAGTCTCTGTAAAAACCAGACAACAGCTAATGAATAAAACCATGTGGAAGATAAAAAAAAATAAATATATAAATTGGTATTTTTCACATCCCCAGAGGTGAAAAAGTAAAGTTAATACAACAACAATGTGTATGGGAGAGAAGTGGCAGAGGAGTAAGAGCTAATGAGAAAGCTGGAGTGAGATGAGGGGTTGTTATTTTTATGTCTCCCTTCAGGAGTGTGAAGTGGTGGTGGAGATGGCTGGAGGAGCAGGGTGTGAAGCTCCTGAAACACAAGAAGTTAAATATCAGATGGTTTTGCTTTATATCACACAGTGGGAGGACAAAGTTTCCTCCTCTTAGGCTCCTCCCCCTCCCTCCTTCCCACGGAGCTCAGGCCAGAAACCCACTTTGTGTTTTGACTGGTGCCATGAAGGTGGAACACAAACATCACAAAAATCCAGTCGCGGGTACTCTGCTTTCAAAAGGTTACAAAACTCTGACGTAAGGAACCGCACACGTCCTGGCGACCGCCACGGGCCCAGATGCTCAGGAGGTCTGTGGTATTACAACAGGAGCTCTACGACTCCATCACCGGAGGTCGCGACCTTTCGGATACGCTGCCAGTGCAAGGTGATGTTACACTAGAATGAAAGCCATGCGTGGGTGACATGTGGGATCTCCCCGGCAGACTGCAACTCAACAGGATCATTGATCTCACAAACAAAATATAACACAGGTGTAAGGGCTGCGTCATGTGCCACATAGTGACCTTGCTGCTGCAGCTGCATGTCTGCTGGAGCCCGGCGCTGAATTTAAAGCTGCTGAGGATGGAGTTTCTTTCCCTGAGGAGATTCATTTGGTGCTGAAATTGAAGGATTATATACAGGCACATACGATATAAGTAGAACAGAGAAATGTTTGAACTTTTTCATCAATACGTGAGTTACCAGTAAATAAATCTTCACTTAAATATAAACAATCACAGATGGATGAATTAAATTCTTGTAAAGCAGCTAAAAGTAAAAGTAATCCTGAAAGTTACACTTCACCTTTTCCTGTAGAAACGCTACTTCTCCCTTGTGAGGATGTCGGCTTCAATGGCACAGCGCCACCCAGTGGTGGTATGAAGTGGACAGTCACCCAGTTCATTTTGAAACCTTTTATTATTTTTGTAAGTTTTCTAATTACATAAAAAGGAACAAAAACATTGAAAAAGCAGATTTTGAAACTAGGCACAACATATGAGGAGTTTAATCCATTAGGGAAATCAAAGATGGATTCAGGCTGACCCAAACAAACATGGAGTCACGGAGGATGTGTCGTTTTCCCCAAACTGAATATCTGGTCTTCTTAGAGTTAAACTTTCATATATTTAAATGACCTAAAGACAAGAAATTACATCGTACAGTAACAACCATAAAAAGGAACCACAACCTTTGAACGTTTTAAGCCCTTTCAGTGGCTTTGTGACAGATACATGTTGGAGTACAAAGAGTATACATTACAGAAACCTCAGAGTAAAAACAAACTCTGGTGAAGGTCTTTTTTTGAGGGTGGCAACAAAAACCAAACATCTAAACCATCTGAAGATTCCCTCCAACCTCCACAGAGCTTTAAGGTTTCAGTTGAACAATCTTCATCAAAGTCATATCAAAACTGTCTCAGCTGTACACAAAAGGGATTTCTGCAATGATCCTGAAAGAAACCCAACCATGTTCAGGAAAAACTCATCAGTAACACTAACTTGAAGTGATCTCTGGAAGACCTTCTCAGACAGAACGAGGAGTTGATCAGTGAGCCACAGCAGAACTGAAATGTCAAATTTATCAGCTTTCAATCATGAAAAAGTAAATATCTATAACTCTGAGCTGGGTTCTCTGTGTTATTTAAACTGTGCTGTAGATCAGACTGTTTATCTTTAACAGGACTAAATCAAGGCTCGTGGACTGACTCAGTTATTTCTGTCTTGGGTCATGTTGTGGAAGGCTTCAAGCTACACAGTGCACTGTAGAGGAGGAGGAGGAGGAGGAGGAGGAGGGGATGATGATGAAGAGCAGAAGACTATTAACCATGGGTGGTGTCATCCTCCACAAAGTCTTTGGCCTGCTCCGCTGTGATTACATCGATGTGACTCACCTAAACACACACACACACAGACACACAGTTAATGAACAATCAGTGGCTGCATCTGACTAATCAGAAATGTTATGAAACCTCAAAATATTAAAGAAAGAACTAGTTTGTGTTAACGAGGCGGCTCAGCGGGAGAAAGGCTCGGTATACAATGGAAAATTACCACAACAAGGTGTGTGTGTGTGTGTACTCACCATCAACTTTCATGTATATTTACTAATGACCGTCCTGTGAAGCTGCTTGACCTCAGCATAATGTTTGGGTTAAAGCTGAATCATTACTTTGTGACTAAATGTTTGACTCATATTCAGGAACACGGTGGAAAATATTTTAACTAAAGCATCAATACACTTTTTGACAGAGGGAGAACTGCATGTCACAGAAACAAACTACCTCACACTGTGGTTACACATTCAATATTAGAAAGTGAGTTTCTGTTAAAGTCAGTGACAAATAATTATAAACAAGTAAAGAGCTGAGGTTTGATACAAAATGACACATCACATGAAAAAGTTTGCAGCAGGTTTTCAAAGTGAAACATGCTGCTTCCCAAAAAAGACTTTAGTTTAGTTTTGTATGTTCAATTTGTGAAGTAAGAAAACAGCACATGATATCAAGTGCATTAATGTGAAGTAATGATGTCTGATCCAGCCCCTCACCACAAACAGACTTAAAGAGAAGCTTCACCTTGTTTCTGAACTTGACGCCGTAGAACTTGTCAGCAGACTCCAGCAGCTCGGGCCTGAAGGTGGTGGTGATGAACTGAGCGTGTCCGGCCAGCTCCACAATCATGTCTGAAAGTAACACACATCGCAAACATATGACCTGTTTGCTTGTAGAGCTGGGACATAACAATTTACTGCAATGACTTCAAAGCAAAAACACTAAATGTTAAACTGTGTTATCCGTATAAAGATGCAGGAAAAAACAACAAACGACTGAAGCTGATGACGTTCAGTTTCAATACAACATCAGTTTTCTCCTCTTTGTAAAACGTCTGAACCTAATCCATCAACATTTCTCCAACAGTGTCACAAACAGGTGTTCACTTCATAAATCTATAACAACAGATCACCGAGCAGTTGTATTGGTTCAGTTTTAGATCATAGTGGTTTTCATTCATCCTTTACCTGAGACAGCCTTTCTGTGCTGAGCATCGAGGGCCTGGTCGATTTCATCAAACAGGTAGAAAGGAGCCGGGTCACATTTCTGGATGGCGAATATGAGGGCGAGTGCCACCAGAGACTTCTGACCTCCAGACAGCTGCTGCATCTCTCTCATCTCCCCCTGCTTCCCCGTGAACGACACCTACACAACAAACACACATGGAAACATTCATTTTGTCGTCGTCAGTAGATGATCAGGAGGATCAGGTGTCCACAGAGAACTCACAGATCCTCCACAAATACACACTCCAGACATATACAAAGAGATGACATCAACCACTACAAGCATCCTCAGTGGATCTCGATCAAACTAACAGCTGATAGTTTCTCACCCTGATGCCCACTCCGGTGAACTGGTCCACTGAGGGAACACTGCTCTGTGAACCAGATCCCCTTTCGCTGTCTGCACCCCCCTCTCCCTCATCCTGAGACTGGCTGCCTTCAGCATCTCCCTTCTTCATCACCAGTGTAGCTTTGCCTCCCGGCACCAGCTTCTGGAAAACTTCACTGAAGTTCTTCGACACCTGAGTGGGAGAAAAAAAAAGACAAAAGGAGGCTCAGTAAAGTTTAGTGGCATCACTGTAACGTTACTGGAATGTGACACTTTATTTATTAATTAAATATGAGGATGGAAATCATTTCTATCAGACAATCTGATTCTCTCCATTCTGATCATCTGTCTCAGGAATCAGCTGCATTCATGGTTTGGATGACTCATTAATATCAGTCATGGATCATAACCTCAGTGTCTGTCCCTGACGACCCTGCTGATGGTCTGAGGTGCTCGTACCTGTTTGAAGGTGAGCTGGATGGCCTCGTATTTGCGCAGCTCCAGGACGTTCATGAGCTCCATGATGGACTTGTAGCCACGATCGAGCTCGTCCTGACGCTTGATGAGTTTTTCCTTCTGCTCAGAGAAGTTGACAAACTGGTCCAGGGCTTTCTTGTTGACATGACTGTACTTCTTCAGCTCTGTGTTGCACTGCTCCAGTTTTCTGAACAACTGTTGGGAGGGAGGGAGGTGAGGAAACATTACGTAATTTTATCATTAGCTGTCAGTGAGAACAGTCAGACTGTCGGTATCTCCTCAAAACATGTTGTATTCAGAGCTTTTAAGGAGATAAATCATTTATTTATTCCATCCATATCCATATAAACAGACTGTATTTTGTGAGATTATTATACATATATCTTCCTTTTTAAGTAGAAAACTTCTTATTTTGTGTAACAATGCAGATATGCTTGCTTTAATTTCAATGTAAAGTTTCTTTCAAACTCTTATTTTGCCTCTTTGTGATTAAAACTGTACAACTCAGTGCTAGAAAGTTAGTTGCATCCTTCTCTATATCATGTTTGCATCAGTTTCACATAAACAGATTTAATTCCAGATCCATGATGCCTTTCATAAAACTAATTTACCAGATTCTATTAATGTCCAGAAAAACATGTCCTGATTCATTAAGACCCAGCTCAGTGTGACTCAAACACGACACCGGCTCTTCAAACTCTCCAACGAGAAATTCATCCATTTGAAATCACTAATGACCAGTGGAACATGAGCAAGTGCCATTATTACTTGGCACTTTCATCCACTTCTGCAATCAATGGCAGCATCTTTCTCCCAAGCAGTGTCCCACGGAGAGAGCTCAACTATATGGAGTGTTTATGTCACAGCATGAGGCTATTTCCAGGACTGTCTGGGAGGGGAGCTGAAACACACACATATGCATAGACACATGCGGTGCACACGCTCAGACACTTATAAAAGATGCAGCCAAGTCCACTCAGCTCACAGCCTTTACTCCCAGAGGCTACTGGCTGAATAAAAAAAAAAAAAAAATCAGACGGAGCACTAACTAGTGTCTGAGTCACTGGTGAGTGGGAGGGAAGTGATGGCTCTGGGCTTTAATCCTAAAGAAACCTGGGTCTGGCTGTGTGCTGTGTGTGTGTGTGTGTGTGTGTGTGTGTGTGTGTATACATTCCCAAGTGTGAGTCTGGGAATAAGACACATGAAGATGAACCTCAGTAGTCGTCTTAATTATTGTTGGAGCTGCCGTTGTTATGTCTTCACCGTCAGCGTGATGTCAAACTTTTTATCTGAGCTTTCACTGATCTTTCCAAACCCTTTTTCAGACACAGCTTTTTTTTTTTTTCTGCCACTGAACAGCAGAAGTTTAACATCAGTGAGAGGACATAAAAGAGCATTTAGCTGCTCAAGAGACAGCAGGATTCCCTTCACATGTTGGTGAAAGAGTGGACCAGAGAAAAAAGCAAAACACAATTTGGGTCAAAATAAATAAAGCAGAAATAAATACGGTGCCAAAAGACTAAAGATGCTGTGTGTTTGTTCCACTGACTCAAAGAGGCCAAGAAACAGTCAAATAATAATTAGGTTTTTACAGGATAGAGGTCAGTTGAAAATATAGACTGTATCATAGCAACCAGGGCTCAAAACACAAGCCAATGAGGAAGCACAAAAAAGCACAATACTCCTGATGGCCACTAGAGGCTGGCTCCAAAAATCATCTTTTTGAATCCTGAAATACAATAACCCTGTACACATATCTAAACGATGCTCACCCTGGTTAATATAAAAAGGAAAATTTATATCTAGAGGCAAACATGTGACATCATTAAGCAGTGAGTGTGTGTACCTGTTTGAGTGTGAGGGTCTGGTATTTCTCAAAGGCCTCCTGAGGCAGCGAGCCGAGCTCTCTGATTTTCTTCATGCACTCCTCTTTCTTCTTGAGCAGCATGCCCTGTCTGTTGGTCATCTTCTCCAGCTCCTTAGTGTCGTGGTTGATGGCGTCATTCTGCTCCTTCTCGATGTTCTTCCATCGCTCCATGCTCTTTATGTGGTCCTTGATCTCGCCCTCTGTCTTGTCAATCAGAGAGTCCAGATCTGGAGGGAGGGAGGCATCAAAGGATGGTGATGAGAGTGCAGTGGATTGAAGAAGACTGTGTGTGTGTGTGTGTGTGTGTGTGTGTGTGTGTGTGTGTGTGTGTTCACTTTCACACAATTGATTCTCTGGTTTAAAAGTTACTGAAACTAACTTTCCACACTTCGAATGTAAAAAGCTGGAATCCATCTTCATTCAGCAGCAGCAACAATTATCCTACTTGTCTTTACATCCTTTTAATCATCAACCTACTCATGTGGAGACAATGTCGTTCACTTCATTTCAAAGAAAAAAGACAAAAGAAAATCAGATTACCGTTTAGAATTAAGCCAACAAACTAACAATGGTTAAGAACAAAGGATTGAATATAATACGTAGTTAAGAACAGAATCATGCTGTGAATATGTCTTTAATTAGTGCAGCTGATGAAATATGAATCCATGCAAATGAATTCTATTCAGGAACAAGTGCTTTCTGACAGGCTGCGTTCTATCAACCTCGTCTGAGTCACTGCGCCACGAGAACGTTTATACAACTGTGCCGTCTGTGAGAAGAGCATGCTATCAAAACGAGTCGAGTTAAAGACGTCGCTGCAACTCTCACCATCTCCTGACAGAAGCAACAATGTGAGCAGGCTACGGTTTTTCAATTTAGACTCAACTGGCAACTAACTGGGTCCAATAAATAATAAAGTAGCAATGATTATAGATACAAGAATAAGAGTACACACAGTTTTATTAGTTGATTGTGGTAAAATTAGTAATCATTTTATGGTTTAGTTTGTTAACACTTCTTTCCCTGGTCTTTATTAATATAATAGATGTGTGTGCGAGAGCTTAATCCACTGTTTCAGCTATTTTGTTATTAATTCAACTGCATCTCCTGAACAAATAAACACTTAAATTGAACAAAAGCATAAAACCACAAACACAAAGCTCTAATAACAACAAATCAATGCTGGCTTTTATTCAGCTTTGCTGGAAGTTAAATATAAACCAGAATGTATTCTGTTCAACAGCCCAGTCGCTGTGGATGAGTGTTTTCTGTGCTGTGGTCAGTACAGTGTGTACCTTCTGATCGAGACAAAGTCTCTTTGACACGCTTGTTGATGCCGTCCAGCTCAGATGTTGTGGCTGTGAGCACCGTGCCTCCCTCAGTCTCTCGCAGCTCGTTTAGCTCCTGATGGTCAATGCAAATAAGGAAATATTAAAAAGGAAAAAAAGAAAAAAAGAGATTGATGCAAATTCAAAACATCCTTCCTCTGACTTCTAAGCTTCTACATTTTCAACAACACAAAAAACTGAAAATACTGGTTTTAAATAAGCAATGCTAAATAATTAAATAAAAAGTAACAAATAATTATAGACAAATGACCCACATTAAAATACCCTGTGTGCAGAGCAACAGTGCGACATGTTTGTAGGATCTTTAAAGGGACAGTTTACCTGCTCCACTTGGTCCAGACGCTTCCGTAAGTTCTCATTGAGATATGTTTCCACTCTGGTCATGATGCCCTCCAGCTTGATTCTCTCATTCAGCAGCTGCCTGTTGTCCTGTGAGTGAACAAACGGATAAACACACAAGTTACTTCTGCCGAATGTAGACACAAAAAACATCAGCACATTTAGAAGTTTCAATATCACAGAGTTTTTTTTTTCTTTGTTGATCACATAAAAGAAACCTGCTGCATAAAATGAGACTTCTTGGCTCTTCCCAGGGTGGAAACAATATTCACTTTTCAGTGAATTCTATACAAAATAAATCTGTTGCTACAAATTGTGTCTAAGTTTCCTCTGATCAATATCTGTTGCAGCTATATTTATAAACTATATATAAAAAGAACCCAAGCCACTGTGTGGTCTTTATCCAAAAATAACAACAACTCATGTAAACAAAATCAAGTGTTACATCCCAAGTAATGTAATTCAACAACTGTTGAAGGGGTAGAGCCATACATGAAAGGCTACATGTTGCGGGGGCGGAGTTGTTGCGCAACGATCGCAGGAAAGGCTGAGGGTTCACTGAGGTGAGAGCTGAGAGCATCTGGCAGTGAAAGAGAAAGAGGGGGCAAAGCTGGATCACAGGAACATCCCACACACAGCTGCTGCCTGCTACTCTCACCTCAGTCTGATCATTTAAATACACTAGCTGGAGAGGAAGAGGGAAGGGAAACACACAAACAGCTGAATGCAGGTAACAGGCACATTGTACAAACTGTTTGTGTGGAGCAGCAACTATTCTGGCTTCACTGAACACAACACCCTCTCAGTTTAGAAATCTTTACTGGCAGGGAGCTCAAAGTGCGATAAACTGTGTCATAACTCCTGCAACTACAGACGGAGGTAACAGGTCTCAGTCCCCGACCCTCTCCTGACCTGCTGCAACTGACGGATCTCGTCGTTGAGGTCATCCACACGCCTCTGGTCCTCCAGGCTGAGCTGAGAGAGCAGATCTGTTCCCAGCTCCGCCTTCAGCGACTCCCTGGTGGACTCCATGGCGTGGAGGCTGGCCTCCAAACTCTGGAGACTGCGTTGCTGGAGAGGAAGAAGAGGGAGGATGAGTTGGACCGAGACAACACTGGAAACTAGAATTTTTCAGAATTAAGAATTGACTCCTGTCTCACCTTGGGCATGAATGTCTTCTCTGACTGCTGCCTCTTCTCCTTCAGCATCTTCATCTCTGACAGAATGCTGTCTCTGGACGCCTTGAACTTCCTCTGTTGTGTCTCGATCTGCTGCATCTGGTTCATCAGCTGGTCGATCTCATTGTTGATACGTGGAGGCAGAAGTTAAGGAAGTGTACGACAATGTTTGGAGGAGCATTTAAAACTTCCTCTTGTTAAGTGACTAATCACACTTTGTTATTTTCATATTTCCCCAACTTGATGTGATGCAGTGTCTACATGTGTCCATGTGACCTCTGCTGGTCTACCTGGTCATGTGACTGTGCTACAGTTTGTAAAATACTTATAAATGCAGTCAACTCATTGCTTATCAAATGTTTCACTACTGACAACAGAGGGATCACCACCTAGAAAAATTTATATTTGGTTGAATAACCCTTCAGCACAGTAGTCCCTGCTGTATGCTTTATCATTAATTAATTTCTGCTTATTCAATGTCAGACTGATCTTGTAATTAGTCTCAAAACTGCAAATAAAATGCTTGTGTTAGAAATACAACTAGAAGAAGACCGATGATTAAATATTAGAGTTACAGTTTCATTACAAACAAGAGCTCAACTGTGTTCAATAAACACAGAATCCACCAGATTTAATTTCCCACCAAACTACTTAAAAAGAAATAAGAATAATGGGATTCTGAGCTTCATTCAGTTTCAATAAAATGCTATTAAACCTAATTCCTAAGCAACAGGAAGCTGTTTTGTACAAGTAATTCTCATTAGCAGATAAAGTCATGGGGGCAGCCTGTAGACCTTTTTAGTGCCAACCAGAGTGCTTCAATAATGTGATTGGGCTTCCAGGAGAACACTGTCACCATTGATATCAAGGCAGAGGATCAGGAAGGGCTGCACACACTCACCATGAAGCTAATTTAACAGACAGCCTTATTGATCTTCCAGGGCTGCTACACTCCTCTGGGCCTTTGAGGTTCAACAGGACTCAATGAACACTAAGGATTTAAAAGGGCCACCAGAAAGTCAGAGGACTTCCCTGGCTGTTGAGCAGGTGGAAAATAAAAAGATGGCTTAAGATCTCCTATGTAATTTTTAATGCAAACAGCTGACAGATATATTTTTTATATAATCTCACTAATAAGCACTTCAATCAGGTGCACTGTACTGACCCAGTTGTGCATGCAGACTTACAGTGTAACATTAACACTGCTGTTACATGGTGGAAAAATGAAGATGGCAGCCCAAAATAGAAGAGATGGGTGAAGTGCATCATCGTAATCTCATGCTTATCGACAGAGCAGCGGTTAGAGAGTGAACAACAAAAAGCTTTTAAATAATTGATCCGTTCTCTGACTAACTGCTGCAGGAACGAGCGTTGTGTCGCCGGCGTTCATTTCTCCCAACCGCTCGCATGTATACGTAATCACCAGGTGCACATGTTCACCCACGTACACATTAACAGCTGCAGTGTGAGGAGCGTCACGTCGCACAGGTGTGCAAACACACACATTATTACACCTCACGGGCGGAAGTGACCATACTCGGTAAATATACTGTACATGCAAACGCAAATCCTCTTTGATCCACTCGGCTGTCCGGTGGTGAGTCATGGCTCAGGCTGATATGATCCAACATACTCTAATCCTTCTTGACCTGCTTAAATGCTGCATCTGAGTCAGCCTCCTGCTGCTGGCCTTGAGGTGGCCACATAACCCAGATGGATTTAAGCCCCATTTAAAATACAAGCACAGCCACATGACATCACCACGTAATTAAGTGAAGGAGTTATAACTTTTCTCAATAGAGCTGCTGGACAAGTGAAGGGCAAAGAAATTCAACTGCTTCTTTATCAAAAAAAGATGGACCCTTATTTGTCCAATACTAGTGTTTACTGCATCATGTTTAGATACATATTTTAAAGTGGTGGATATGTTTCATTTTGATCATTTTTAAATGCAGAAACATGTACTGTAATGACATCAGCTCCTAACTTTTCTTCTTTAATAAATCATAATAAAGAAAAACCGTCTGATGATCCTTTCATAAACCTACATGACTCACTTTACAGTAAACTCAGCCCACAGAGAGAGAATGAATAAAACTCTGCAGTCTACTCTGTAACATTGACAGCACAGACACTTTTTAAACCTCCTAAAGTAACGTTGACCTTTGGCATTAGCGCTGTAACATTCCTACGATTACCAAACTCATGACATGTTTTAATAGGAAGGATATGTTCGATGTTCCTGCGCAGGTTCTCGTTGAGCTTGGCCTCCAGCTCCCCCAGTTCCTCCTCGGCTTTTCTCATGTCCTTCTGCAGCTCCAGCCGAGACTTCCTGGTGTCGTAGTAGCCTCCTGTCAGAGCTCCACGGTGGCTCACCTGGTCACCTGGAGGTCACAACACAAAGTGTGTTACAAAGCAAAAGGTCCTGGTTTACTGTGTCGACTGAAGGCTTTTCCAAATCTTTTCTATTAACCACAACTGGGAGTATGAGTCAGACAGGGTGGAGAGCTCATATTCATACACTTTAGATGCTAACACCTGTTGACAGATCTAATTTCACACATGTATTTGTGCATTTCTAACAGATGTTTACTGATTCTGTTTTGGTAACCCTATGACTGTTTTGTTGTTTATTTGTCTGTATCTCTCAGTGTATCGCAGGTCAGCTCACCCTCCAGAGTGATACAGTCCATGGTGAAAGCTCTCGCCAGCTGAGTGGACACCTCCATGCTACGACAAATCAGGGTCTTTCCAAACACATGCTTGAAGGCCTTGTCAAAGTTGGGGCTGTAGCGCAGTTTGCTGATCATTGGGATGGCGTCCTTGTGGGGCAGAAACACAACGTTATGAGCATAGTGGAAAATGTTTAACTCTAGAAACAGGCTAATAAAAGTTTGGAGACTGGAAAAAAAAAGGGATGCCATTGTGGCCTTTTGTTCCATAAGAAACACATGAATAAATAAAAAGTTTATTTTACATGAATGGTTCCAGTGTTGCTGTTGCAATGTAAATACTAGATACAGAGACAGTGAACAGCTCTTACGTTGGTCTCTGGGTAGGCGGTGTCTCTGACGTCCAGCTTGCTCAGGGGCAGGAATGTGACTTCTCCGGGCAGGTTCATTTTGTTGAACTCCATGAGTATTTTAGTGCTGACTTCATCAGTCTCCACAATGTGGTAGAACAGTCTGGAAAACACAACACAAACATCTGAGCAAAATACTGAAAACATCTCCTCTGACAAGTAAACATGGAGACTGTTTTCACTGCTGATTAAAATTCAGTTATAAAGAAACAGATGAAAGCAATTATGAAGCCCAAGGCATATGGTCGACTGATACCACAGAGGAAGGAACAACTTCATACTACATAAATTTTCAAACTCTGCATATTTTAACTGATAAGCTGATTTCTCACACAGCACGTACCCACAGGACACACTCAGCTTGTGAAAATGGAGGAAGTGGAGGAATCAGCCTACATGTGTTTTGGTGCAAAATCTTCACATCACTTATCACTTGGTGCTGGTGAATGAACAGTTTGACTAAACACACAGCTTGGAGCGAAAACGCTATCCACACACCTGGTCCCTGCAGTCACCTCCACACAGGTGTAGAAGGCGGGCTCACACTCAAAGTTATTCATGACGATACCGTGGTAACCGTTGATGACGTGTTGGTTGATGCCCTTCCGGCGGAAATGTTCAAGGACTTTGTTGATGCTGTCAATGCCGTTTAGAATGGCCTGGGAAAAGAGGATTAATCAGAATAATATTAATAACACAAAACAATGCTGAATGTGATCAAAAATGAAATTAAATCAAAAAACAGATTCACATTTTGTTTGATTAAAAATAAACTGTATGAACATTCATAAAAATTGCAAAATAGATGTCAACCGCAGCAAAGTAATATTGGTGAACTTTTTTTTTTTCAGCAAACAGCAGCTGCACTAAACGTTTTCTACCTTTCACCAAGCAGAAAAAAAACATGACAAAGTACCTATTACTTATTATTTATCCTCATATTTTTACAACTACCAGTATTCAGTCATTTCTAAAGTCAAACACTGGAAGAGAAGCTTTTCTAAACAAATGAAATCAAATAACAAAAACAAACTAAAATCATATTTCAACAAATTACCTCCATATTTAAAGCTGCTCAATATTGTGAAGCAATGAAAAAAAAAAAAAAAAGAAAGACAGGACATTTTCTCTCTCATCTCTCAATATTGTGCAACATTAAACTGAACTATACACGAATATACTAAAGAACAGGTAGAGTCCATGAATGAATGGAGACAGGGTGAGTCAGCCAGGGCCAGTGTAAGAAAAATAGATGCAGGGTATTTGTCCATGAAGCTACAAGCAGCCTCCTTTCATCTCAGCTGACATTATTCAGAAGTGATATTTGATTGATGTATATGCCCAGAGGAAATGACTGGATAAGGCAGAGAGGAGTGAGTCATATGTAAATTTAGCTAGCTATCATAAAGGTGCCAGTACCAAGGCAGATGAATGATTCCACTTGATGTACCTATCCTGACAACTGGCTGAGTCACAAAGTGAGTCCTTCGCAGTATTCAGGTGGGCTCATGTGAAGAGCGACACACTTTTCTGTTTGGGATTTTGATTTATCTGCAATAACTTGTTTTATGAGTCAAAATTCTTCAACAAGAATGTGCATGTATGGAGGTTTATTAACTGTGAAAGATGGCATGGTCACTGTAAGAAAGTAGATGAGCGATAACTGCATCTATACGCGTGCACGGGTAAAAATGACTGGTGTAAAAATTTTCTGTGCTCGCTCACACACACACAGACGCAGGCAAATCTTTCTCGTGTCCAGACGGAAGCATCGGGCATCCTGTAGTTCCATTATGCAAGTCAATAATTACGCAGTCATGCACAGTGACACGGACCTTGCCAGTGGCCGCTCTAA
>OOFC01050473.1:19493-40141 GCA_900323345.1 Pseudochromis fuscus | reverse complement strand
CTGTGAAAGATGGCATGGTCACTGTAAGAAAGTAGATGAGCGATAACTGCATCTATACGCGTGCACGGGTAAAAATGACTGGTGTAAAAATTTTCTGTGCTCGCTCACACACACACACACACACACACACACACACACACACAGACGCAGGCAAATCTTTCTCGTGTCCAGACGGAAGCATCGGGCATCCTGTAGTTCCATTATGCAAGTCAATAATTACGCAGTCATGCACAGTGACACGGACCTTGCCAGTGGCCGCTCTAAGGAGTTGCTGTTTCTTCTCCAGGTCCTCTCGTTTGGCTGCCAGGGCCTGCTGCTCTGCGTTCTCCTCACGCCACAGGTAGCTGGACGGACACAGACAGTCACACACTGTTACACTTATGTCACCAGAAAGACTAAAACCCTGAGTGCAGCCATGATACTCGCTGGAAAAAGCAGACAGTCACGGATGTTAAAAAATAACAAGAATACTGGACTAATACACTCTTTAGAAATATTTACATTGTCTTTACTCATAAAACCTTGAAAAAAAATGTAAGGAAAACCTAAGCTAATATCAAATTTGACACATTTTTCTATTCCTAAAAATGAGAATGAAAATATTTCTAAACAGACACTTCTTGTTTGTTACCCTACAGTGAAACATATGTTGTTGTTAAATAATCACATTTAAATAAACAATACAACAGTTTCTTTCTTGTTTCTATCAGGGTCAATGTTCAGATTATTGCACAGTGCTAATGGCTTGCAGCTGTGGGACCTGCATGAATTAAAGCAGCCTTTTCACCCACTAGATCAAACAGTGGATCACAGTGAACAGGAGGCTGCATGATGAATTCAAAAAATGAAATCTCTTTAAGTGGTGAAAGTAATAACGGCCCTTTTTTTGTAAGAATCATACAAGGGTTTTACACTTCAAAAAAAAAGCACAGCATCAGTTGTAAGTGTGTTACCTCATAGTTGCAGAGACCTTAATGTGAGTGCTGCCTTGAACTGCTTATTGTATTTTCACTACTAAACCACAACATAATCCACCTGCACTGTAAAACCTTTTAAAAGCAGAAAAACTGTAGAGGCAGTCGATGCCTGAGGCACCATCCTCTCTCCATTACATAAATAAACTGCATTGTTAACGTGGACTGAGGAGACCCGGTGACCTTCACACCATACAAGACACTGGTAGGTAACTAAAGGCTGGCTAGTGGATCAAAGGATGGTTGAAGTATTCACAAGATGCAGACATTACTCATACAAAGACGCACTCAAGTAATTAGGCAGAAAAAAAAACAACAAAAAACAAACAAGCATTTTAAAACAAACTCAAACAGAAGGTTAAATGGAAAGATTGGGTTCTTACTTCCTCTCGCTCTGGAGTTCATCTTTCTTGTTCTTCACTTCATAATACTTCTTGTCCAGCTCCTCAACGCGAGTCTTGACCTCATTTAGATCTTGATCAAGTTTCTAAAGATATAAGAAGACGATGGGTCAGACAATCTCCTCGGCCAGGAGGTCAGATCAAAACTGTAGAAATCTTTTACACACAAACTGGAATTATTATTCTTACTATCTCACTTCCAGCTACATGAAGGGGATCACAGGCCACTACAGTAAACTGACATCACTTTGAAGAATAAAGCGAATCTCTTGTTTTCACAATAATACTTAGCAGAAGAATTGTACATTTAGTCATTTCTATCACAGCTGCAAATATCCTTCATGGAAAAACTGGAGGAGTGTTGAGGAGTTTTACATTGTACTGCTCCAGGTTCTTCTCCTTGTTCGTCTCTGTGTCCTCCAGGTCTTTGTGGATGGCTGCAATCTGTCTCTTTTTATCATTGATGGCCTGATCCAGAGACTTCAGCTCCTTCTTGATCCACTTGTCTCTCTCCTCCTTGGAGGTGAACTGACTGCCACGACCCTGCTTGGCGTACAGGTCGGTTCTCTCCTGTGTAGCCTGAGCCAGTCTGAAAGGAGATCAGAGCAAAAGGTGGGGGGGTTACCACTTTATCAACTCAACAACCAGTTCAAACAAGAAGCTGCATAAATAATTCATTTAACTTTCATATATTTTCAAAGAAGACTGAGGATGTAGACGTGCACAGTGAACAATCTTGTCAGTCAACAGTAACATCTTTACAATTCCTCATTTCTCTACGGCTTTTAGCTTCTGTCCCAAACTCCCGTCCTCCTCCTATGGCTGTGTACAAGCAAAAAAATCCAACAAACTTACAAACCACGCAAGTGCATCTTGGGAAATTTGGAGCCCGTAGACCACCCGAAAGCATGAGGATGTTGATCATGATCAACAAACTCTACAAATTCCCATGTTTTCGCAAGGATGCCAAACCCTCACTTCTGTAGTATGGCGTCCGCAGGTCTGACCTTTTTCGTGGCTGTGGGAAGAAAGCCATTGGCAGAAGACGCATGGCAGCCGCAAGGACAACACACAGCAGGAGCAAGTTTCCTGCGTGTGTGGAAGATGGCGGACGCTCTCACAACATATAAGGTAAATCAAATGCATGGAGCAAGTGCGGCGCCCGTGCCCAAGTCTTCAGTACGCCCTCTATGAAGCACACATATCCAAAATCTCATTTGGGTTGGCGAGGACATCTCATGCTGGCAGGCACACTCACATCATTCTCCTCACAAAGCCCTTGTAACTTTTTTACCTCTGCGACCTCCACAGACCTCAAAGGACGCAAGGGATGCACAATCCTAAATTCGTGCGTCTGGTTGGGACCAAAGCTTTTCACTAACCAGCCTCATGATGCAATCATTGGAGTGAATGTAGTTTTCATTTCCCTGCATTTTAAGTATCCAAATGTTTGTGGCACCTATGCAACAACATTGTTCGTAAGAAAATTGTCAAATATCTCATGTGCAGCCACCTCTTGACCTCTTGCTACCAAAGTGGAGTCAATATGCAATGACTGACTCATCGAGTTACGCCTGGTCACCAGCTGCTCGAGGAACCGTAGCTGAGAATGAGTCATTCCTACCTGGAGATGCCCCGCTCCTCCTTTTCCTTCACCATGTTGAATTTGGGCTCGGTCTCCTGCAGCTCTTTTTGCTTCTCCTCGATTTTCTCCAGCAGCTTCTGACGTTCCTTCAGGAGACGTTTCTAGAAAGAACAAGAACAGGCACAATGTTCCAACCAATCTTTATAATGAGAGACGGCTTTACTGAGGAGAAGCTTAAGAAGAGAGGCGTACATACAATAATTATAAAAACTGATGAGTGCTTTATAATAGAAGTATCTAAATCTGTATTTCAGTCTGTCTTTCAGTGCATAACCGCCCCTTTCAGCTTGTGCAACAGGGTTATGAGGCTGACACGTCGGGACAAAAGAGGGACAAGACTGAGAAAAATACACATTGTTGGAAAAGTACAAATGAGTGACCATGGGAGGAGTTACATGTTCCCTCAAGATGATCAAAAATATGGTGAAGAGAGGTTAGACGGATTGGATTTATAAAACTTGACATCACATTGCAGGACATGCAGGTGATGATGGAGACAGAAAACACAACAAATGTTTTCCACCTTCTCAAAAGTTGTTTAACAAATCCACCAAATATACAGAAATGCAAAGTTTTCTGTCCCAAGCTCCTCACACCGACACAGGACAACAAAAGCATGGATTTTCAGATGTTAAGTCCTTTACTACAAGCTCCTTTTTTTCCATTTATATATTTTTATTCATTATGAAATATCACATTGCTCATGAACAGATTTTATTTGTAGGCAGCGACAGTTAGCTGCTCACATGTATGGACAGTACACGTTTCCCTCTTCCTCCTGATTTGATTAGCTTTGTGGTGTCTGATCAATCCAGGACCACCTGCAGCTAGCGAAGCCTTTTATTATGCTCCAGTAACTACTGACTGGTGTCATGCCAGCCATAGCCAGGTGGGTTTCCTGGGCCCATCATGGTCCACACACTCAGACTGAGCCAATAAAGCTGTTACGTACGACTATCGTCTTCGAAACCCCACGTGCACAGAAACACACACACACACACACACACACACACAACATAGGGCCATATGGAGACTGATCAATGCCAATTTCATACACAAAACCTCACGCCAGGAATGTATAGTGGAGCTGATGGCACAGAGTCTGATACGCAAGCTGCTGCTTCTTCTGTTCTGTATCTCAATTCATCCCACTGGGCATCTGCAAACGTTTTTGGGGCTGGGCAACATGCTTAAATCAATCATGATTTGGATAATGTACAGACACTGAATGCATAATCCCATAATTGTATTTTTCATTTCATAAATCCTGACAGTGCTGTCGGAGTCACCTGAGTCAAAGTCCAAGACTGACACTCGAGACCAGGACTCACAATAGAATCATATTCCAACACACAGCAGAACACACAGTGCTTTGAATCCTGCTAACGGTGATATAACCTTAAAACTGATATGACACATTTAAGATTAGAAACAGCTACCTGCAAACTCAGTCTCGTGATCTTCCTCCAAATCCAAGCGTCTACTGTGCAATACTGCTGCTGGCAAACACGTAATGTGACTTATTTCTGGTTATAAACGGGCGCCCCAGTTGTGAGGTGCTCCAATATTAATGTTCAAAATGGTTTTGTGGCACTGTTTCCAATCCCTGAACATCTCAGCACAAAGTAAATTATGATCCAAAACCTAAACCACCAGACGACATTTCACACACTCTGAGAAATTCAACTCTCTCCTTCTTAACTGACCACTACAGAAGATCTAAATAAGTTGAGTCATCTTGCAAAACATTAAGATCATCACAACAGAGGACACTCAGCTACACACATATATACAGACAAACACTGTTCCCCCTGATTTAGTGGCCACTGTGGCTCTGCACTGAAAACTGCACCAACAGAAGATAACTGGTCTGATCCAATTTCTCAAGGTGAGGTATCGACCTGACAATAAAACCCTTCGTCGTTTAAAATAAGGTTTTAAGACATTTTACAGCCTTAAATCAAAAGTCTATGCATCCCACTTGAAACCTGTAAAGAGTGTGAGAAATGTTCTACTGACAGATGCAACACTGTCAACTTTACACCGTACAACAAGTATGTTCAGTTAGTGGAGAATAGAACTGACAGACTTCAGTATTAGGATCAAAGCTGCTGTTACGGCAGTGAGTGGAGTGGGTTAAATGGGTAAAGACAAACATCTTTCTCCTCATACAGTGATGATGGAGGGAGGAGGGAGGAGGGAGGGGGGAGTGTTGTTGGTGCAGCATCACGTGTGCAGAGTGACGCAGATGGGAGGCTTCCGTACCCTCTGTTCGCTGTTGCCTGCCAGCTCGTCCTGCAGGTCCTTGGCCTTCAGCTCCAGTTTGGTCCTCTGCTTGATCTGCTCCTGGCGCTCGGCCGACAGCTGCTCTCTCTCCTCCTTCATGGCAGAGATCTTAGACTTCAGCTCTCGCACAACGCGCTCCGTCTCCTACAGAAAAGGAGCCAAAACAAAGAAACAGACTGTGAGATTAAATTTGAAAAAAGGAGCGTGAAAAGAACAACTTCTTTCCTCTAGAAAAAAACTAACACAGATACAGATGACATTAGATGTAAAGTTAAAACACCATACAAACTAATAGAAATAATATAGCTAACTGTCTTTTTTTATTATCTAAGTACTTTAACACCTGGTTAACTGTGATGATTACAACAATGTTTATTTCCATCAGGCCATAATCACAGATATGAACATCATCCTTTGAGACAGAACTCTTTACCTCTACTTTGTCTCGAGCGTCCTGCTGAGCGTCACGCAACTGTCTCGATTTGTCTCCACAGGTTTCTCTTTTGGAGGACAACTGGAAGAGACCCAGACAAAAACAACAAAAGTTTAAAAGCTGTGCACAACATTTTTTGTTGCACAGGAACAGTAACAACTTGACTGTTGCATTCATCCATGAGGATCACTCATTTTGTCGTGGTCCATTTCAGGATTCCTATATTTTATATATGCAACATTCCAAAATATGAGTAGTGATGCTTTTCCACACTGGCATCAAAACAGATCAAAAAGTAAAACATATTCAGTATTTTACTTTTTGTATACACATAATGTGTTTCCTAACATTGTTACCTCGTCCAGTTTGGCACGAGTTTCGTTCAGCTCCTGATTGTAGATGGTGTACTCCAGAGCTCTTCTCATCTTGTCCCACTTCTGGTACTGAGCCAGCTCTTCCTTCTCATCCTCCAGGGTGTGCAGACGCTCCTCAATGTACTTCAGCAGCTCATTGATCTTCTCTCGCTTCCCCTCTGAAGGAAAAAACAAACACGCATTGGGTTGTATTGTAAAAATGAAAAACATCCACTAATTGCACAGATCATTTTCTTACAGTTTTTGATATGAATGACGATCGTACTGTGAACATTGTTGTTCACTGGCTTGTACTAAATCATGATAATAACAGGATGAAAATTATTCAACTGGAAACATGTAAATGACTTCTACCATGATCTTATAACAGACATCTTTTAATTCTGATTTTCCTAATCAGCATGCTTTTTGGTTACTTAGGAAACTTAAGCTCACGAAAATCACTCAGTAAATGTAGATTAACAATGCAAAACGTTTTTTAAACCAGTCCAGTGTAACCCCAACATGAGCAGATGAAGTATAGCAACAAAAATAATACAAATGGTGAAAATTAATTACATAATTCATGGCAGACAACAAAACTAAATGTGTGGCATCGAGAAGCTTTTACCTGTTTCCTTCATGAGAGAAATGCTCTCCTCTTTGCGCTCATCATACACTCGTGTCCCTGCCACCTCTCTGAGCAGCTTCAGACGCTGGGAGTCAGGTGCTGTGGCCATTTGGTTGATCTGCATGAAACGTAAAAATATTGCACAAGATATAATATCCTATCTCTTGGAGTACTATCAAGATTTTTCTGCCACACAATCATACATTACATTTGGCAGACATTAGTTTTATGACTCGACACTCAATTCTTCAGCTTGCAAGTTATGATTTTACAACGAAAGATAAAAATATCAGCACTCTTATTTGTTTTAACACTGTGGTTCATTACACAACTATGAAAAATTACTAGGCCTCGAAAACCTGTTAGCTCAGCACCCACTCAGTTCTCACCTTTCCCTGCTTGACAATGTAGTAGGGGTTACTGCGGGAGAAGCCGGCACTCTCCAGAAGGTTCATGACATCATTCTTACTGCAACAAGAACAGTGAACAGAACACATGGAATCACAGAGTTGTAATTTCCTGCAAATACCAGAACACAGACAGTGAATCCACAGCTATCCTTACGTCACCATCTTCTTGTCTAAGAAGTACTGATCCTTCTTTGCACCAATGACACGGCGGAGGGAGACTTCCTCTTTGTCAATCTGGACAGAGAGAGATGCATTAATCACTGTTCAAACTGAGAATCACATGCAGCAGCAGAATTGACTGCTGTGCCGCAGCATCACCATCCCTGCACCAGAACAATTTCACACTTACATCCGGTCTTCCTCATCAGAATAAAAAGCACGTAACAGCAATTTAGACAGAGAATCCAATTTGAAATGAATATCATCAGCAGTAAAATAAGAACTGGACAGGCAATCACATGGATATTTAAGCTTCTAAAGCTAAAACAGACCAGTTTGATTAACTACGTATTTATCATATACACACAGAGAATACAGTGTAGCATCGGAGAGGGTTATTGAAAGATTTGAACAGTATCAAGATGGAAACAACCAGTGTCAGCTGATACAGCAATAGGAGCAATAAGAAATGTTTTCCATTCCTACCGGTAGCCGGTTGTCAGAGTTGTCAAATATAATCTCCACAAAAGCAGAAATAACACGTGGACCAGTTCCTTCCTACAGGGACAAGAGAGGAAAATCATATTTACCACAACAGTTTAAGGTTTGCTTTTACACTAATTAACCACCTTGTTAATAAACTGTATTTTAACAACTGTCTACCACAGTATTGGTACACAAGCACTGTCATAGATTAATTTTCGAAACATTATTGGTATCCGTGATGTGTCCCATGTGCTGGTACTTACATGGAGCAGGGCCAGACGCTGCTCAGGTCGCAAGTGGCTGAACTCATCACTGAGCACAAACTGAATGGCTGCAAAATAATAGTGGAGGTAGTGTTTAAGACAACAAATAATACCAACAAAAAAAAGGGTAAGTGTTTGACTGTAATGTGGCAAAATTCAGTGAAGCTCACATACCGTAGAAAAAGTTACTTTTTCCTGACCCATTTCTTCCAACTGTAAAAAAAAAATAACAACAACAACAACAACAAAGAAACAAAGCTGAATGAGTGTTTTTTCAAAAAAATCTTTAGTAAATCTATTCTGATCTTTCAACTGACATGGGTGATTTCAATCAAATTACTCCAGTATAATAAAATGTTAATGAGCAGCATGTTAACGTGAACACATACTCACCGATAACATTGTGCTTCGGACTGAAAGGGTCGACCACAGTTTGATCCCTGTAACTTCGGAACCCCTGAATGATGACCTGCACAAAAACACAGAGACCACAGTGAGCACACAACTTATAACACCCCCCTATTAAGAATAACATTAACCATAGGTAGATGGATAAACACTTGTTTGATCTTTTGCAGGAAATTGTTTTGTTATGACAGCAAGAAAAAAAAAAACAAAAACTGACAACCCCACAAGACAACAGACAACCAGCATTCAAGACACAAGGCAAGAATATATGAAATCCATAATATGTAAAGTTAAAATAAAAATAGAAAAATAGTATAAATAATAGACAGTATGTGCCCAACAATAAATAATTAATACCCCGATGTGCAAGTTACAAAATGTGCAAGAACCAAAGGTAAAGACTGAGATGTGCAAATACCAATGTGGAAGAGTTTTATGTATGAGCAAAGACGGAGTGAGAAAGAATTAAAAAGGAAAAAATAAACAGGTAAATGTAAAGTATGCGTGTAAATAAAGTACTTCAGCAACAAGCCATAAACTGTTTCTGGATGCATGTTACGCATGTTTACTCAACATGCGTAACTTGTGCATGAATCGCAGCAACAAATGTCGTTGTCATAACGACTTCTAAAAAGGCCTCGACTGACGGTCTCTCTATGAGCTAGCGTTAGTTTTTATTCCAGACAGGGACGCGTTTATATGGTCGATACCAACACTATACGTCATAACATGCCTGTCAACCATAATACTACCAAAACTGGCATTTCGCGTAGCAGTAAAAACGACATGTGATTTGAAAGAAGCGTTTAACTCCGCTAACCTGACGTTAGCAATGCAGCGTTAGCTTAGCATATTGAGATTAATTCATACACCGCTAGCAAAGAAATAGCGAGCTAGCTATTCAACTCACGCCGTTTCTGGACTACGCTTGTTTAGCTTTGCAAGAACGTTTTGTTTAGTTTAACGCCTCGGCATCCACACACCTATCATTCAGGGGAATAACGTTAAGCTAGCTGAATTAATGTTAGGCCAGTGAGAGTCGGCAACACGCATAGGTCCGGCGTCGCTAGCTTACCTGTTTGATATACATGGCTGCCTAAGCAGGGCGTCTCCTCGGCAGAATTTGGAGATAAAATCCCCTCCCTCCACTAAGCTGGAGAAGCCAAGAGTGGAATAGCCAAAAACTAACAATAAATACAAATTATTGCATTCAAAATTTGTAAAACACTCCGTGCAAAAGAGAATAACATGGAAAATGGCGGCGGGGGCGGGATGGAATGGTTCATACCATTATATGAAAATAGGGATACAGGAATAAAAATATGCAAAATTGCACGTTGAAAGTGACATAAATTAGACAAAAGCAGACCAGGAAAAAATATTTGATTTCCAGTATAGTATGTATCTTTGGCCACGGTGTGTTTGAACTTTAACAATAGGTGTGACACCTTTGCTACTTAGATGCCTCCCTCTCTGTACAGTTGGTACAGTCGAGCTGGCTGCTCTCTGGGCGCCAAAGGCAGAGTTGATCGCGTCTTCCTGTTTGAGTGGTGGGAGTAGTATCTCCACCAAGTACCTCAACTAAACCATACTCCACATACAGACTAAGAACTAACCTTAATATTCGATAAAAGCAGGTGTTTACCGATAACTCCCAATATCCATAATTTATGCTATCTTTAAACTCAATGTTGGTCTGTTGGTCCTGTCTGTAACAGGAGTTTTGAACTAAATTCCTCACACCTAGTTTGATTTCCAGAACCTAATGCAAGACTGATTCATGTTTATTTATTTATAGCTTCTTTTTTTATCACTCATACTAAATTGCTGTTTAAATATGTATACAGTCTGACTTTAAGACCAACTCAAAGTCACTGCAGGTGTCACTGTTGCCTCTTGTCTTGTATTTAAGCTTTTCTAGATAGAATGTGTTTCACTTAATGCAAAGGTTTTGAAACAGTATTGATTTTTACCCTCAATGTACTGATTATGACAAGAGGTATGAAATAAATTACAAGAGCACTCGCAGCACCATTTGACCTCTCACTTATTTACCCACCATTCACACAACACTACAATAATTACATGACAGCAATATTTTTGTGGTGAAAACATTTATTAAACACATATTAATATCCACATTATTGAAAAAAAAAAAAAAACAGACCGTAATTTCCAAATAAGTTAAGATTAAATGCCTGACTGTATTTGTGAATAGGCAAATAAATCACAATATCAACCTAAGGCATGTATATTGCAGTTTATCACCGTGCTGTGTTGTTTTGTCACTGCAGTTCAGAAGACAGGAAAATGTCAGCATCAATGTCTGTAGCCCATTTATTTCACAGGCCTCACACCCTATGAAGGGAATACTATTCTCTGGACTCTTCTTTATTTCTGTTGCTGATCTCCAATCTATCTGCTCTGCTGGTTCCAACAGCAGGCACACAGAGCGCATTGATTTTTATATTTTCAAGTAAGACTACAAGCAGTCACAGTTCATTTTAAGGCAGTGCAGTTATTGGGCTCAGATTGAACTGGTGGTGGACCGGGGACTGCAGGCAAGAGGTAGGGAGGGTGAACACGGATGGCTCAAAGTTTTTGGTGTTAAAGGTGGTGGCGAAGTCATTGGCAAAAAAGGAGGCGGACTCCGGGGCACAGGGTGTGGCTGGTTCAGGTGTGGCAGCGAGAGCCGGGGCGTTTGACAGGACCTCTGACTCGAACTGCAGCAGCTGACCCATAAAACTAAAGTTTGGTGAGATGACTGCCCGGCGCTGCTTGATGATGTCAAAGGCTGCGTCCAGGCGCAGCTGCTGGGTCCTCATGATGTAGGCCATGCAGATGGTAGGTGAGCGTGAGATGCCTGCTTCGCAGTGTACCAGGACCTTTCCCCCTGATTGCTTCACGTGATCTGAAAGGAGAAGAAAGGGACAAGCCAATGTTAAAAAACTGTGGATTTCTTTTATCATCAGCAAAATTGTTGCACAGATTCAAACCTTGCATCAAATTACTAATTCAAAATCTACGTCATTGTCTTGAGTTAGGATTTGTTTTTTGTGTTGTTTGTGTCGCTAATTGATATTTTGAAAGTCAAGTTGTGTGATTTAGAGGTTACAATGAATCAACAGGGACTTCTACATAAATAATAATATATCAAAAATCACAATTTAACTGTGCAATTATTGCCTAGTCCTTACTCCCACTCACTAATTAATGTGAACATTTATCCAATCTAGTTTCTTTCTCTCTCACAGACACAGAAGCAGCAGGATAATATGGACAAGTGCACCACATTTATAGCAACACAAAAATGCACATCCATCCTATGACAGTTTGAGTGGTGCACACAAAGACACTTGTGAGTCTTGTGTTAGTCACCCAGCGCAGCTGTACATGAGATTTATTTTTTCCTCCTGCACTGCTGAGGGGGCGCTGCGTGCTGCTGCAGTGTGTTCGCTGTGGCACAGAGATGTGTGTTCTCATTTAGAGCTGCTGCACTCCTACACACTTATCAGTATGTTCTGATGCCTACACATGAATCTACTTCCACTCATCTGTCTAAATGTCTCTCACGACACGTTTCAAAATTTTGGTCATTCTTAGAACCACTGCGAACACCTACGTGTCTCCTTAGCTGTTTGTCTCAAGTGTAAGTATGATCTACCTACAGACACTCAGCTCCACAAAGCCACCGCAGACACCTACACATCTCCTGCTCTCTAATAAATAGAAACATGAAGGGCCACTTCTGTCTGTTCCCGAGAGCCACTGGAGGGGGAATGACTGATTTCTGACAGCGCTGATCCTCGATAAACCACATGAATGAATCATGAACTTCCATCTAGAGAGCAGGGTGCAACGAGTGGGCTGGCGGCAGTGGGTGTTTTAATGACCATTCTTTGGCGGTGCTATGATAGGCTTCAGCGTCTGCTTTCATCCAGTAGGTCGGTAATATTATCATTATCTCCTCCCCAGCTTTACATCACTCACTGGGTCAGAGGGGTTTCCGATTTGCTGATTGATTTTAATTTGAGACCAACAGCGGTGATTACTTGCGTGCACTGCATGTCTAATCACTTGGCGTGGCTGATGAATTTTGGAAGCCCTCTATGAATGTAGGCTAAACCTGCCCCTGGAACAATTTGTTGCCTTATGTAACGAACAGGCTTACTCAAAGACACCCTAAATGTAGGCTGCATCCCCAAACAATGCACAATCCCAACAATAGCAGCCACCCAATACAGGTCAGCCAAGCTGCTTGTGGGTGAGCTTTGTCCTTGGTTATGCCTCGCTATAAATAGCCATCAGCACATTGTGTACATCTTTTGCTGCTGCTGCTGCTGCTATTATCCAGCACCTCTCTCCTCTCCCACACACTCTCTATTCTTCTGTAGCACATTTGCTGCCCTGCATGCCCTCAGGTCCATCAATGATTCCACCCGCTAGCAATATACAAATGTGCTCCCCTGTTGTGCTTCAGTCAGCTAGTAGTTATCCTCCACCTAACCATCATAAACAACTCTATGTGTATGTGTGTGTGTATCAGTCAGCCCCCAACCTCCCCCAACCAGTCATTACTAAACATGGACAGCTCACCACAGTTGTCACACTGACTGGCCACACCCGGCAGCGTGTGATTTGGCCTGGGAGGCGATGACGCCATGGGAGCGTCTTTTTCAAGTTAAGACGTGGGGGAGGAAAGGGGAGGGAGGAAGGGAGGTCGGAAGGGGATGGAGGAAGTGAGCAAATCCTGAATGAAAGCAGACAGGCTGGATATGTTGGTGGGGGATTGGAGGCCGGCGATCAAGTTAAACTGATTACAGCTGGGTTCCTTAAAGCCCTCTATTTGTGAATGGCTGCAGGTAGCGATAAAAGGGGCTTATTCCAGGGCAAAGATGCATTTCGAAAATAACAGATCTATGTATAGGTGCCTCTCTAACTCAGCTTGGGTATTTCTGAGACTCCTTGGGGTAATGTTGAATTATAAATACACATAGCTGATGTCATTCTAGGAAAAGACTCCATCTCGGTGGCGGGGTATTTATTCCCCTCCTGAACTATTTTGAGTATTGCTAAATCACCTTCTATCTTCACACAAGTCTCTGAATCCAGACTCCATCAAAAGGAGAAACAGTCGCAGCATGCTCGCCCTTCAACTCACCTATAAACTCTATGGCCTCCTGGAAGTGGGAGCTGATGTCGGCCATGTGGCTGTCCTCCACTGGGATCCACTTGTAGTCGTAGTGGCCCTTGGCCGGCTGCATGTCCCTGCGCGACACATTGAGCAAGGCTGTGATGTGAAGGTCGCTGAGATAGTCCTGTCTGGAGGCGTGGTAGGCACTACCGAGGTAGAGGAAAGGCAGGATCTCTACAGGTTTACCCTGAGGAGGGGAGAGAAAACAGAGGTGTGAGTCAAACACATCACGGCCTTCTGACGAGACATAACAGCCGACTGACAGCCTTGATGCTTTTACCCCCCCCCATCCCTGTCCGAGCCACAACAACCAAGCACCTGCCAGCAGAACGTTACCTACAGGCGAACCCACATCGATGGATTTTCTATTTTGTGATCATAAAAATATCCCATTTTGTGTCAACTGCAAACATAATAGAGTGTTCTTTGATATCTGAAGCTGCACATTTGGCCAGTGGACCAGATAGAAGAAAGGTCAGAGATGAAAGAGTGTTTTTTATTTGGTCTGATATCAGCTGGACATCACTGAGTGGTCACTCTCTTCATGAGCCAAATATACGAAAAAGGCCAGGGAGCGGTGAAGGTCAGAGAACATCATATGTAAGTCTAGAAAATGTTGATGCTAAATATAGGATCCTCTGATGTCAGCATGAGGTTTTTACTTTTAGGTTAAATGTAAAAAAAAAATAAAAAAAAAAACTGGCAGTGGCTGTGGCCCCTGTGGCTGCGTGGGAGGGGAGGTGGGAAGTAGTGTGAAGGGTGTTTCCATACCTGATCATAATCTGGTTTGCGGTGAGAAAGCTTCTCGCTGTGGGTGTTGACTCTTTTCTCGGTTTCACTTCCACTCTGGTCAATGGTTTTCACCTCAGTGCAAAGTTCAGGGTATTGAGAGTGGAAGTTCTCGTATCCTCCTGAGAAAAAAAAAAATAACACCCATGAATACACACTTTAATAAATGAGCTTAGATTAACACTACCCACTAACACACACACACATCTTGTGAAATGGCAGCATTTATGAAACAGTCTTAGCACCGGATTATGACCTTTATAACCTGATTATAGACGCGTAATTAATTACAGGAGCCCGCACTGAAGGACCGGTAATCCGTTTAGGCCAACATCCTGAGGACGCAGGAGTGACAGACGGAGATGGATGCGTTTCAGCACATTAGCAACAACCCCGGGGAGTTGTTAAACTAAAAGAGGTGGTTCTGAGGGGACTGAATTTCCTTATTTTCTTTCTTTTGTAATCAACGAAAGTCACTGCACCACCAATTTGCCTGCGTTTCTCCCGCACTGACTCATCCGCTCCATTGACGCACGCAGGACATTTATGTCTCTAAGAAGTGAGAGAAAAATGTCGGCTGGTCTCAACGCAATCAAATAGGATATTAAGAGAAAGATGATTTAGTCTTAAGAGTATCAGTGTCATAAGAAAAATTAGATAGAATATCAAAGTCCCACACAGCCCCTCTCCTCTAAGTTGGAAAATATTACAGTCATTTCTACATACATTCATTTTAATCCACTATAAACCAGAGTCTGAAACTTGTGGAGATTAAACTATAGTTACATCTTTATACTAAAAAAGACCAAAGCTTGTAAGAGTAGTCCCCTGTTTACTCTGTGAAACCAAAGTCATGTGAGAACGTAACTAAATAAAGTTTGATTCAAAAATAGTCCCATAATTTCCATATTAAAACATATAAAAGATGAAAGATATTCATAAAAAGTTTGGTAAAATATGAAACAAGTGAAACTATGATTTTTTTGTTGGCTTTTTGGTTCACAGTTTAGTTGTATTTTTGAATCAACAACGAAACAAACAGACAGACCATCTTTACTTCTCCCATTCTCAAAAAATAAAACACCAGAAAACAAACTGTTTAATTTCCCAGAACTCTTACCTTTCAGGAAACAGATGTTTGCCCCACTCGCGAGATGTGAGAGGGTGTTTATTACTATTTGTGCTACACTGTCCTTCTTCAGCTTCTGCCAGTGGGACGTCCGGTCATCCAGAGCTACGATAGCCGATATGCTCCCCTCCCGAAGCCGAAACAGGGCTTTCTCATCCGGGATGACAAACTGCAGAGGCACCGGCCCTCCTCGGGACCTCCGGACCACCACAGAGTTGAGATTAACATTGACCGAGCCTTTGATATTGGAGTTCGTGAATGAGAAATAAGGTCGACAATCCACAATAAGGCAGCTGCCACACTCCTTCCTGATGA
Source organism: Pseudochromis fuscus (assembly GCA_900323345.1). Lineage (NCBI taxonomy): Eukaryota > Metazoa > Chordata > Actinopteri > Pseudochromidae > Pseudochromis > Pseudochromis fuscus. The sequence continues at coordinate 24,265 of OOFC01050473.1, read as the reverse complement.
TTTTCCTCAGATGCCGGCAGTCTATGCTGGAGACTTTCATCTTTGACTCTCAGGAGTTGTTATTATTGCCTAAAGAATTTCACTGGATTACTCCTAAAAACGGGCGAGCGAAGAGCCCCGCGCGCGTCTGTGCCTACATTTCCTCCAAGGGGATTCCGGCAGATCAGTTTTATGTGAATGGAACCTCCGGCGCGTGACGTCACGAACCATATATGGACACCGGCGAGGTGTGATCGCAACAGCAAGTCCCGCCCTACGACTATGACTCTTACTTGTGACTCCGCCCGAAACTCTACTACTGCGGTGTGTTTGATTCAAGCATTACGCACAGTCTGCAGGCACCGACACCTGCGCTCCTGTTTCCAGGGTCCACTGCGTGATCAGCGACCATTTAACGGACAGTGTTTCCAAAGCGATGAGCTAAATGACAGTGTTAAAATATTTTCAGTCCTTTTGTACTTTCATCCTGAAATGACTCGTTCCTCCGCATCATTTAGTCATTCGTGCACATCATCACAAATCCATTTTTCAACGAACTGCAAATGTTTTGGAACATTATACAAATGATTAAGAGCACTATTTTTCAATTTTCTGCATCCTTAAAACTCCTCAAAACATCTAGGCAATTAGTTCACTGCATAAGTCATTACATGCATTACATTTTTGTTTTGTTTTGTTTGTTTGCATCTTGAATGGATGAATTGCTCTCTGGTGAATCTTCTCTATTGAGCAGGATTGTGTTTTTCTCAGTCACTTTGGCACATTCCTCAGATCAGAATTAAAATGCTGAACTACCAGAGCAGCCTCTGCATCAGTTAGTCATTTGTGCACATCACAAAAGCAATTTTCCATTGTTCAACACAGAATTGCAAATTTTTGGCACATCCAACAACTCAATAGTTTTACCTCCCAAACAATCTCACACACTAAAATATGTCTGGTTGCTTTTAACCCAGAACTGGGTCAATATTGGGCTAAATACATGCTGGGTAGGAAAATGGGTTGTCTTCATCCAATCTATTAGTGTTTTTATTCAACATTTTATTGTGTTTACCTAACATTTTTGTTGTTTTTATGGTGAAAACAACAAAAAACTGGGTAAAAACTACTAAATGTTAGGTAACAACAGCCCATCTTCCTGGGGATAAATCAACCCAACAGGTAGTTTGACTAATATTTACCCAATTCTGGGTTAAAACCACCCAACATTTTTTAGTGTGCGACCTTAGTTTAGTTGAAATGTGTGCTTTCTATACATTTCTATCAGACATTTTCTATGAATGTGTCCTGAATTGATTAAGGTAAATATTGACTTTCACTAATAAATGTGAACGTGTAAAATGTCAGATCAATCAATAAACAACCTCACATATTTCAATTTCGCCAAACATTATGTGCATTTCTCAAGACAATTTACACAAACAGCATCACAACATGTATCACCTGCAAATCTCTGCTGCTTAGTTTCTCTCTTAAAAGTGTATATTTATGTCAGTGCATGTTGTAACAGTGTGTTGTCCTCTGGCTTTCTATGCTTGCCAGTTGCAAGTTGATGAAATGCACTGAGGTTGATTATTGGCTGATCTGACATTTCACACATTCCCCTTCATTAGTGAAAGCCAAGATTCACATGTGATTCAGGATACATTTACAAAAAACTGTCTAATAGAAATGTAAAACATATATTCTTGAACGACAACTGGTTCAACCCTAATGACTTGTGTAATGAACAAAATCTTAGATGCTCTGGGAACTATTCACTCAGTGTACTACATTTTAATCAGTACAACATAAGCAACTGATAACATAGGAGCAATATTGTACAGAGTTATTTGTATGACCGTCTCTAAATAATGAGAAATTGCTTATATGATGTGCACAAGCGATGATGTGGAGGCCGAACTAGAAGTTTGTTAGAATTTAAGTTATGAGCCGAGACTTTTACCGAAGTGAACTAACTAATAGTTTCAGCTCTGAAGTGTTTGACTGTCACAACAAATGAATATGAAATATCAGATAACACAACTTACACCCCACACTCAGACAAAAACACAGATAGACACATTAAACCTCTCTTGCACCACACCGATTGTAATATAAAGGTGATTCTTTTTAAGGTGAGCTCTGTTTCCTCGTAGTACTCAGTAATTTCAGGGAGAGCTCAGACAGCAAGGAGCTGACACCAGCAACCTTTCATTTCCGCTCGGTCCCATGTATAGCCCAGTGAACCTGCCTTATATCCCTCCAACATCCCCCAGCGTGTAAGCCTAATCCCCCCCAAATGAATTAACAGGTTTAAACGTCACACTGCCTGCGCTCACATGACCTGCAATCAATCTCAGTGCACAGCTCAGGATGGACTGTGTTCAGGTTTTTATCATATTTTCTGTCTGTCACAGTCACAGGAAAGAATACAGAAGAAGAGACTCATAAAAAGCATAAGGAATAAGATAGTAAATCATCAAATTATCCTTTTAAATTCACTAACTCAAATGTAATAACTCATTTGTTTGCGCCACACAAAAAAACCAAAAAACAACCGCCTATGCACAGTGTAAAGAAAAAGCCACTGAAAGCCTCTTTGGGAAAATAAACCTGACAAATAGGTGTTATATCATGTTGTGTCTGCTGCATGCATGCGTGGGAATGATAACGAGAGCAAAAACAGAGAGAGAGACAGTGAACAAATGGACAGACAGTGGGACAGACGCAGCTCCTGTGTCACACACAGATGGACAGAAAGCAGAGAAAACACAACAATAACAAATACAACAATAGAGAGTCCTCTTGGTCCCATGACTGTCTCATTCAGGAGAGGAGAAAGGACTCTGCAGATAGATAGATAGATAGATAGATAGATAGATAGATAGATAGATAGATAGATAGATAGATAGATAGAATGGAGCGATGGCGGCAGAGGATTAGCGGTGACAGCAGGCAGCGTGCCATATGGTTCAGTCTAATCCTGGCTTGTGACATCATGGCTGATGAGCGGGGAGGCCCACCATCCGTTTCCGAGCCCTCATTTCATTACGGGGTTTGTTAGTGTCAGCTGTAAATAACAACAGTGGACCCAGACGAGCCAGATCAACACGCTGTCCAGAGTCTTTCATTCTGTGCCCTCCATGTATGCTCCTCGGTTTTCCTCTTCGTCTCTCTCTCTTTGTCTGATTCTGGTCCTTTTCCTCCCCTCCCTCAGTCCGTGCATATCACTCTAACAGGATTGCTTCAGTACATCAGTGGCTTTGTAGTAGAGCTAATACATTTAGGAAGCAGGCCGGCGTTTTTTAAAACCGCCCACAATCTCACTTGCACAGAACCCTGCAGTCAGCTGGTCGGCTATTAGGCCTCGACTGTGACTGTGTCTAACACAGTATTTTCACTAAGTGTGTAATCTGTGTGGTGATGTCATCAGGTCACAAGTGCAATGGGTCATTTTTTATGTGTTTAATGTTCGCAGTGCAATTGATTTGTGAAAGCATGAGGAACACGGTGCTTCCGTTGTTATCGACCAACTAGGAATAAAGGAAGATTAATACACAGAAGATAAACAATGACACATACAGACTATATTTTATGATTAGAGAAAAACTGCAGGAGATAAGAAAACTGTTTAATCATTGCAAACCACTCGTTTTACCACCCAGCTCCATGTGAGGTGAAGAGGAGAGGAAGTGATGTAAACACAATAGAAATGAGTTCTGATCATTTATAAAAGTGATTTTGTTTATGAGGAAAAAAATGTCAACAACTCGTAGATCCCACTTTTTTTCTCCAGGTGATTTTTTCCCCTTTGAGTAAATTGGATATTTGTAGGTTTTTGCCTCTATGCTAACGGTGCATAATGTGCAGTCTTAGCAGATCAGTTTTATTATCTGTGTCATGAATGGCAGCCATAAAAAACATATTATCATTAACTGAGTGTGAATGGCAAAACAATAACTAACAAATAACATGGCAAGAAAAAACGTCCATTTTCAGATGTCAGCCGTCTGTGGTGTTCAGTGTTTTTATAAATGTTGTCTTTTGGTTTGATTTTATTTCTGAATAAGTGCACCCTAAAAAATACTGGGTGGTTTTAATGCAAATCTGGGTAAATGTTGGACTAACTACATGTAGGGTTAAAGGAACCCTGTAAGATGGGCAAAAAAACAATAAAATATTGGGTAAACACATGATTTATTTATTTACAGCCATGAAGACTCCCATATACTCTGTGTTGTCTTTTAACATTTGTTTAGATCGTTTTATACATTTTTTCTTTAGCTGTAGTTGTAAAATAATGACTCTTATCTGCTATTGCTGCTTGACTGACTGTCTCAAATGAAGTTTTGTTGAATTTTTCACAGTGACAATAAAACCTCTTGTGTCTTAAATTACCGTATTTTCCAGACTATAAGCCTCTACTTTTTTCCGAACCCTGCGGCTTAAACACTAGTGTGGCTCATGTATCGGCAGCACGAAGCTCGTTGGCTTTTTACAAGCTAGCAAGCTCCGTGCCGCCGATACATTTAGCCTCGTCACATCAGACCCGGTCAGAGTGGACCACATGAAACTGTTTGAATAAATTCAATAGCGGTTTATAGACAGGTGCGCTCAATAGTCCGGAAAATACGGTAATACATCAAAGTTTAGCAAAATAAGTGAAAACACAACCGATAATGGATCTTTTCCACTACATGGTACCAGCTCGATCCGACCTGACTCATCTTTGGTACCAGGGTTGTTTCAATTATAGAGGATAGTACCTCCTCCATGTAGCTGGTCGTCAG
>OOFC01050473.1:0-12688 GCA_900323345.1 Pseudochromis fuscus | reverse complement strand
ACTGAACCCTAAGTTGCTCCCAATGGTGGCTAGTGCCTTGCATGGCAGCTCTGTAGCCATTGGTGTGTGAGTGTGTGTGTGAATGGGTGAATGAGTTACCTTGTAAAGCGCTTTGGGACCTAGCTAAGGTCATGAAAGCGCCATTTACCATTTACCATTTAATAGACATTAATCCCAGACATCACAACTGTACAATACACTGCAGTGAGTTATAACTCAGAGTAACTCCCATTGTGTTAATTAAGACTCAAACACAGTAACATGAGTCTGATTTGAAATTAGAAAGAGAAAAAAAAGAGATATATTCATGTAGTTGCACATCCAGTTGCATGCATGTGTGTGTGTGTGTGTGTGAGTCCACGTGTTTTTGATTGAACGTCGCTCTTTCACTTGGCGGCTGCTCCTAGAGTCTTTACATTCCTACATATCACTGTTCATTCTTTTTTCCATCCCTTTAAATTGATTCATTATTGGACATAATTACAGGTTAGTAGCCTGGTTATTGTTTGCCGTGGGTTAAAGAGCAAACTCGCTGCAGGTGGTTGGGTTTATTACTATGTTTACACACACACACACACACACACACACACACATACACACACCTGGCTCTGACCTGCACATTCTTCTTACTCTGTGTAACGTCTCTGTATCCTCATCAAGCTAGTGAGTGTGAATGCAAATAGCCCCATTGTGGCTCGCAGACCTAACATGATTACATTCTAGCACGGTTCCTCCCCGGAGCCATTTCCCCGCACCACTTCTCACTGTAATATTTCTAATTTAACTCTCTAAAAATAAACCCTGGAGGATGTGGAGGAATAAATGCCGTTTTAGCAAATCTCTCTGTACGCAGAGCGGAAATTTGGCCGCACTAATTCAATAGCCAGAGTCTGTTGAAATGTAAGGAAACCCGGAGCTGTTGTAATGATGTGCGCTCATGTGAGGGGCAACAACACCGGGAGGAAGTGCTGCAGAGAAAACTGTAAGAGATGGTTGGGAGGTCCTTCAGATCGAGGTTCACATATTGTTGCCGCTTAAATCTAATATTTGATTGTTGCCCTCAGTAAATATCAAGTCCTGTTTTTGCAGAAACACCAGGAGAGCTTCCTGAGTCCTTCTCCCTGCTTTACATTTCTGGTGTTTTCCTCTGCAGTCGCTGCCAGAGGCTGAATTCTGCTTTAAAACAACAAGTTGGGCATTTGCTCTCCTCTCTTTCTTTCTTTTTTTTGCATGTAGTTTGCACAAGGTAACACGTGAGGTGGTGAACTTGGCCTGGGGTCTGGTATGTGTGTGTGTGTATTTGTTTTTGTGCATTAGTGTGTGTGTGCATGCTCCTTCAGGGGTGTTTTAGATGCCATGTTAGGTTCATATCATCTTCTAAGTTTGCTCCCCTCTCCAGTGAGGATTTATCCTGTTTCCTTGGAAGATGAATAGGCAGTAATACTTCGCCTGAGTCATCATTTAACAAAGCTCGAAGTTTTGGAGAGATATACACACCAGAAAGTTTTACTACAGTGTTCTCCTTATCTGTGATGCACATTTAAGTTGCAACACAGCGAATGTGTATTTTCACAAAAATGTGATCAAAATCTCTTCAAATCTTCCTTTACATGTCGGACACAGAGGACCAGTCAGCGTGATCAAAGAAAACCTACGAATCGACTTTTCATGGCGTGTGGAGTATTGTTTGTCTTTAATTGTCACGTGACATTTTCATGTGGTTGAGGACGGGCACCCAGAGGAAATTGAATTACAGCGCTCAGCTAATGAGAGAACATGTAGAATCAATAATGTAAATTGCGCTGCCCCGTTTGTTTTTCATTGCTTCAATTATGATTTATAACTTCTCTCAGTGTGGATCAAATATTCCTCCAACTTTTCTTTATAATATCATAAATGGGAAAACACTCGGTCGGCTTCATTAATGAGTGTCACATTCTCCCTCTGCTTCCTGAGGGGAGACAGCCAGTCTGTCACTGCGGCCATTGTGTCACCTCCTGTCTCCTCTTTCTCTTCCTGTCAGGCGGCCGAGTGAAAACCTGGAAGAGACGGTGGTTCATCCTGACGGACAACTGCCTCTACTACTTTGAATACACAACCGTGAGTCTCACACTAAGATGATGGACGCCATCTTTGCACACACGTGTGTTTTTGTGGCTGCTGAGGGCCTCAAATGAAATGATAGTTGTCCTGTTTGTTGCCACAGTCCATTAGATAAATATTTAAATAGTGTCCTCACAATAATAGAAATGACATAATATGTTTTTAAATTTTAATCCTGCCTCTTGTTTTTCTATTTCTGTATGAATTAGTAGTCCTTGAAGATTTTGTATCCGTGTTTGTCTTTGCTACATCAGCACTGCCCTCTCGTTACCCTCGTATTATCCTGCAGGACACTATCATTATGTCCCGTCCTCTGGTCTGACTGCTGCATGCACACATTATCTGGTCCACTAAAGAGCAGCCAGGGCACGAGGAGGAGGGGACAAGGTTGATTTCAATGCAGAAGTCCCTTACCTCTCTTTTTTCATTGCTCTTTATTCCTGTTTATTTCCTTCCTGACTTCATTTCATGTATTTTTTTAAATGCACTGCTCCTCTTGTTCCCGTTTTCCTCCCTCTTCTTCTTCCTGCTTATTTTCTCTAGTATATGGTCTTTCTGAATTGCTCGCTCCGATATCAGTAACTCTGTGTCTGTATATTTATTACTTGGTTGTTTTTCTTCCTCCTCTCATGTTTCTGCTTCTGATCCGTGTCTCCTTAAGGACAAGGAGCCTCGTGGGATCATCCCACTTGAGAATCTCAGCATCAGGGAGGTGGAGGAGCCCAGGAAACCTGTGAGTGTTGCCTCATTAGAGACCTCAGCCTTAGATCGAGTGTATTCCTCCCCTTGGTTGCCGTGTTTTTTTAAATGTTCCTTTTGTAAAAGCATTTCTGGGTCAAAGCTATCGTATCTGAGAGCTGCAAATTTGTTGATGGCTTGCTCCGTGTCCCTCCTCCAGAACTGTTTCGAGCTCTACAACCCGAATCACAAGGGCCAGGTGATCAAAGCCTGCAAGACGGAGGCTGATGGGCGTGTTGTCGAGGGCAACCATGTTGTATACAGGATATCAGCACCCACGCCTGAGGAGAAGGAAGAGTGGATTAAATCCATAAAGTAAGATTCCTCGTAATAATAATGTCACATAACTCCCCCGTAAACCAGCATTTGTTGTTTTTACACTTTGATTTTTGTGCGAATTAAACAAACAACATGATGTGTTAATTATTAGGGCTTACAGGCACTGACAGGTGGATTATATTAACACCGCAAGGAGCCAGGGTAGCTGCTTCTGCCTGTACACCATCTTGTTACAATCATCACACAAGAGTAAAAGATAAATTTTATCTGTCCCCCTCTATGGAAGTAATTAAGTGTATTTCCAAAATGTTTAACTGTTTATTTCACATAATAATCCAAGGATCCACTCCCCAAACTTCAATAAAAGATGAAGCAAATGAGACAAATGTGGACAAGACAGGAAATCCAGTGTTTGGATTCAGATTTGATTCAAATTCAGATTCTTCAATTTCTGTTAAAAGTTCAGATTTATTCAGATTACAAGGAAATTGTCCTTGTTGGCTGATTTTTAATTTCAGTCTTCAGTGTCACATGACCAATAGACCTTCACTTGATTGGGTGGAGGTATATTTTATACAGAATCAACTGCTTATCCTTCAGATCCCAATTCATCGATCTGGCATCTGAATTTGAGCAACTTGAATATCCACAATTAGAATTTTTAAAACTTGAATTTCTTTATTTTGATTTGACACAAAAGTGATGATGAGTTATTGAAATTTTAAAGAGTTAAATTCAGTGTAACAGTTTGAGACAGAGACACATCTAGACAGTTGTGCTCATAAGTTTACATACCCTGGCAGAATTTGCGATTTTTTTTTTTTGCCATTGTGATCAGGGTCATTTGGGTAATTTCTGTTGTCATTGTGATTCAAAAAGAGTACTAAGTGGTTTGACAATAAATGGCTTCATCCAACCACTAACCATGAGTGAAAAAAGTTTTTTCTCTCATCATTGACATTCCCTGAAAAATGGCCAAAAAATCCACAAATTCAGCCAGGGTATGTAAACTTATGAGCACAACTGTAAAGTTTGTCCTACATCCAAAGGAAAATTCAACACCTGCTCTGTTATAGTAAGAAAGTTGAGAAAGCCTGAATCTAAATACATTATTTTAGAATATATTTAAATTACATTACTTTTGATGGAAACTGGGATTTTAGGACACAATAGTATAGTGAAAGTGGTTTGAAAGGGTTTAAATGACAACAACTAGAAATAGACGGATAACCTAAAGATGTACATAGGACAGTTTACAGAACCAAATATAACTTTATTGTTCTTGCTTTAAAAAATTCATGAAATACAGTTCAGTAGGTCTCCATGATGGCAGTGGAAAACATACAAGTATAAGAATATACAAAATATACTGAATAAAATAAGACAAACTAAACAGACATATTAAAAAGTTTCAACAGAAAGCGTCAACAATAAATATTAACTGTCAGGACAAAAAAAGCAAACGTCAAAAGTTACAAGGAAGGAAGGAAATGTGGATTGTGATGATTTCTCAATAGTGCTATTGGTAATCTGAGGGGGTGCTGATGGCATGTTGTCACATGCAGGCTCTTGTTTATGCAGAGTGGGATCGGAGTCAGCAACAACAAATGTCAGCGCCGTGAGTAACCGCGCAGTCAAATCAAATCACATCCAGAGCTCCAGTAAACCTGCGGCTGCCAAATTCAATATGAAACAGGAATGTTTGGTATTCCTGGGTTCAAGTCATGATCTGATGGCCTGGATGACACACACACACACACACACACACACACACACACACACACAGATCCTTCAAAGGCTTGACTCACCCACCCATTTCCACCCACTGCTCCTCGTCATGTCAGGACTTTTTGAGGCAAGCCAAACTCTTTGGCAAGACCAGGAGGGAGGAATACACACAGAGAGGGAGTTTGGCAAATTCAGCAGCAGGTCATTCACCCTCTTCCAACTCCCACTTACTGTTCGAAGGAATAGTCACTCCTGGTCTTTGGGTGAAATTTCCATTGCGTAGAAATAGTTCAGGCCTCAGGTGGTGACAAATTTGGCTCTCCCTGTTCATGCTGCGGAGTAAAGGGACCTGTGGGACTTCATTGTGAGGCTTTGCTGTGCCGCTCTCTGACGTGGGAAATGTAAAGAAGAACCCCCATGTTGTTTTGTTGCAACATTTCTGGTCCTGCTGTAATTCCAAGTACAGCAGAATCACATTCTGTACCGTACAGTGGTGTGAATCACAGCCTGACCTGGTTATTAAAGGAGGAGGTTTGCAGCAGAGCACACATTTATCACATCCCTTAAAATAACACAAGTCTGCGTGCAGATCTGTGGAAGCTGCCATCACGGATGATAATTAAAGAAAGCTGACTGCATGTTCTTCACCTGCTTCACATTCACACTTACACACATTCATATCTGTGTGTGTGTGTGTGTGTGTGTGTGTGTGAGTGAGTGAGTGTACTGTGCCCAATTAAAACGCAGCGTATCACTTCACTGAACTCTGAGTCCACAAATGAGTAAGTTATTTACTGCACAGATCTAACGGGAACACGTGGTGAAGAAGTAATACATCACCACCCAAAGTGGTGGAGTCATTTCCTGATATGGGTTGTCAACAAGATTATCTGACTTTTTTTTTCCATCTAAACTGTTGTAATGCGGCTGTGCTGTGATTTATTCCAGTGAAGAGCAGGATTACACTGGAAAAGTCCAACTGATCAGTTTACTTCCTTCCAAGCAGACGCAGGAGAAACGTATCATGAATATATCCTCCTGAAAGTATCATCTGCTGTAAAGCTTCACACTGACACACCTCATATGGTATGGTCCTTTCTGAATATGGGCTCTGGTGTTTAATCATATTCAGTAGACATTCAATAGACCATCAAATGTTTGTCTGAATCAAAAAAAAACTTCCAACAATTGTGGTATTCAGCAGTTTGTGTAACATTTGCTGTAATAATGGACGCTGTTATGAAGTGAGACTATAGATCTGTGACATGTTTGGTAATGAAGTCTGAAAATACCACAGACTGTGTGCAGAATGGACCGAGCTAATGTGACGTCACCTGTGGATTTGTGGACTCAAACTAACCCTAGATCCTCTTCTTTTTGAAGATAAATATCAACTCAATTATGATTTATTTATGATAACCACACTTGGATCTTAAAGGAGAAGTGAGGAGGTGGGTCTGACCCTTGAACTCGAGGACACTGTTACCCCTTTTCCACCAAACAAGAATGGGTGCTAGGTCCGGGCTTGTGCTAGTCCTGGTGGTTAGTTGGTTCAGATCCTGTTTCTCCTATGAACCATTTGCTTTTTCACTGCCAAGGAGCCAAGTTGGGGCCGCATCACCGTAAAAGGTCAGTACGTCACTGCATAGATAGCCGGTTCACAACAACTGAGCAAGCTAGCCGCTGTTAACAAACTACTGTTACCCTGTTACTATCAGTCCATGAAAACATTATTTTTTTCAGCGGATATTGTAGTTACAACATGATTGAGTTAACAAAGCAGTTTTTCATTGCTACGTGCGGTATTTATTTAATTTTGGGAATTTACGATGTCCTTGGATATGACGGCGAAGTGCACCCTGGAGGAGCTGATTCTGTGCATACAAGTGCTGTTCCTGGTTTTACAAGTTTACACTGAGATCCAGAGTCAAAACCGTTTTTTCATTACTCTACTTTTCTACTATTGCTAGTTGTGTTTCCACCGTCGCTCCTCCAGCTCCATGGCGTAGTCACTGCTTAGTCGGTGCTAAGTCTGGCCCAGCAAGGAAGTGGGGCCTGACTCAGCCCCAGTTTGAGCAGCTGGGGCCGGTTCTCGCGGCAGTGGAAACACAACAAACTGGGGCAAAGTCAGGAACTGGCTCAGAACTAGCACTAGAACCAGCTCAGTGGAAAAGGGGTATGTCTCATTGGAGGCCAATCAAACTAACCACAATCCTAAATCTTCCTCTTTCTGAAGCTGGATATGTATCTAATGATGAAATGATTTTCAGATGGACACCAGATCACTGAGAAGAAGAGTTGACTTTCAATGACATCAGTATTTCAGGATTGAAACTGATGATTGTTTAATCAAAGTCAATTGGAGTTGCACTTGGATTCATTTTTGGACCTTGCTTCAGCCATTTAGAGTATATTTGTTCTACACAGGAATTATTACTAATATTCATCAACAATGCTATCAAACCCCTCCAGACTCATGTATTTCTTGTTACGGGAAAGTACAAACTATTTTTTCCACTATGTCTGTGAGATGAATGGCAGTCAGAAAGTTTTTCTCCATCATCATTATTCTCCTAAATTAGTCTTTACGCCCTCCTCCCGTGACTTTGGTGGAGAACATCTGAGCAGAAATACAACAGCGATGCAGCCTCACTGTGTGAGTAATTAATCAAGTTGAGAGCATGAACACAAGCTCGTAGGGAACAGTTACCCTTCTGTCTGCCTGCTCTGCATTATTCTCACATCCTTCTTATACATAACAAAGCCCCCGCAAAGCCTTCCTCTCCAGCTTTGCTCATTTCAGCTCATTTTACCGCCTATAAATATATTGTCACTATATTGTTGTCCGTCTTCACCGCTGCTGAGTCCAGTGGGTCACAGAAGAGACTGAGGAAGGAAACTGGGAGGTAAACAAACACAAGGGCAGTACTGAAAAGGAGCTGCTTATCCCGAGGGTGTGAATGTTACTTAGAGGAGTCGGTAAAAAAATAAAAATAAAAAAATAAATCACTCTAAGCCTCTGGCAGTATGGCAGCCAATGGATCACCAACCTCAGAGCCCTGCAGAATAAATCCCAGCATGCACTATTTATGGTTGTGTACATCAGACTTATATGAATGGAGAGAAAAATAAACCAGGCCATGTGAAGGCAGGAGGAATGGACATGAAAGCTTTTAATAGCACAGCCTGTGACTTATACCAGTGACTTACACCAGTGGCTGTACACTTGTCAGTATTCATCTCTATTCAAATGCTGTTGTGTGTGTTGTGTTGTGTAGAAGAGTTTCAAATAACCAACTTTGGAGGACTACCTTTCTTAAAGTTTTGCTGTGCAGAACTCCCGCATCTTTTCCCTCTCCCGCATCTTTCATGGAAAAACCTATTGTGTGTGTAAATCCAACTGATTTACAGGCAAAACAACCTCCAGCTTCTGCTCAGCATTTCCGGATGCTCGGCAAATAGACCTTTGTTGTTGGAGGAAGTGAGTTTTCTTGCAAGTGAAAACATTCCTACAGACAATTGAACGGGCATCTGCAGCTGTGTGTGTGTTTCCAATGTCAAAGTGTGTAAGCAGTGTGTCCTACGGTCTATCACTTTAAGGCTGAGCATGAGGAAGGATGTGAAATTACTGAAACATAATACACCCATTAAAACCACCTGCCTGATATTAAGTAGATCAACTTGTGCAGCTAAAGCAGATCTGACCTGTTGAGGTCTGGACTCCAGAGACCTCTGAAGGTGTCCTGTGGTATCTGCCACCAAGATGCTAACAACAGATCTTATGTAAATCGTGAGGTTGGGCCCCCAGGGATTGGACATATTTGTCCTGTGCACTGAGAGTTGAGCAAAACTTTGAGTTGTTTTTTTTTTTTTTTTTAAATCACAGAAGACCCTGTAATTCACGAGAAGAAAGAAAATAACAAAACAAGATGTAAAGAGCAAATTATTTCTGCTAATTTTAACAAAACAAGATGGCTACTGCAAAAAGCAAAATGAGAAAGTCAGCATTGGGCATGAGCCCCATTTGCTTTAATGCAGGTGGTAATCCTTCGACACAGGCTTCACAACAAGGCAACAAATCATGTTTTTAGGGATGCCCGGGCCAGCTGTGGCCTGTGCCGTGGACGAGGACTCCTGTTAGCAATCTGTCTGCTGAGGTAGTCCCACAGATGCTCAATGGGGTTGAAATCTGGGGAATATGCTGGCCATGGCAAGACATTTACCCCTGAGCCTGCAGATATGCCATCGTGATGCATGCAGACTGAGGACGAGCATTGTCTTGCTGGAAGATTGTCATGTCCTGTTGTTGGTGTAATAATGGTACGACATAGGGCTCCAGTCCCCCACAATGTATCGATGGGCAGTGATATGGTGTGTTTTTCATGGCTATATATAGGCTTTGTAAACCACTCTGTAAAATCTGTACACACCTTTTGTTTGTTGCTTGAATGGCACTTGGTCCAGTTTTGAAAACTAAGTAACCAGTGTGCAGTGAAGCATGTTAATAGCACAACACAATAACCAAGCAACTGGTCATGAACACACTGGTCAAACATGTGCTGCAGTGTGGCAGGGAGCATTGTCCTGCTGGAAGAAGGCACTGCCCTCAGGGAAGACTGCTGCCATCAGAGGTTGTATGTGGCCTGCAACAATGTTTATGAATGTAGCCACTGGGTCTCAAAGATGAGGCCAATGCAGACTGGCAATAAGGTGTAATACATTAGTGGCCACTAAATGATGGCTCCAATCGTCATTTTCAACCATGATTTTTTTTTTTTTTTCCACAAGTCATTCTGATGTCACTAGCTAATCCACCTGTGGTCCATTTGAAAATCATTTCATTATTAAGCAGGCTTCTTAAAAAGGAATATTTAGGGGTATGGTGAATGAGACAGGCCTGAACTTGTGTCTCATACACATTTAGCAGCCTCCATGTGTTCAAGGGTCAGATCCATTACCCACATTTGCTCTTCATATCCAAATATGGTCACCAAAACAATCAGCATGGCGACGTTCAAATGCCGAAATCTCGGCTTCAAAATGTGAGTCCACAAACATCATGTTAGTTTCATTCATTCCACACAGTCTATGTCAAAGTAACATCCACATGAACGTCAGGACCAAGAGGTTCCCAGCAGATCATTGACAGGAACCTTACACTGCATCCTCCAACTTCTTCCTATAGTGCATCCTGCTTCCTTCTCCTCTGGAGGTAAACACCATCAACACACCCGACTGTCCAGATTAAATAAAAGAAAACATGATTCGTCAGACCAGGCCACCTTCTTCGATTGCTTCATGGTCAGGTTTTAACGATAATGTTCCCATTACAGCCTCTGTTAGCGTTGGGCAGGTGGTCAGCATGGGTAATCTCACCGATCTGCAGCTGAAGCCTCACTGCACCTCTTTGAACCTCATTTAGTTGATACTAACCACTGATTAGCAGGACCACCCCACAACACTTGCTGCTCTGGAGATGCTCTGACAGAGTTGTCCACTCCTGACATCCTGACCCCGTCCACTTCTTTTACAAATAAATCAACCTTAAGCACTGACTGTTCACTTGCTGCCTAACATACTAACATATCACACCCACTGACAGGGGCTACTGCAGTGAGAAAGTCGATATTATCCACTTCACTTCCCAGTGGTTTACAATGTTTTATCTGATCTGTGTCACATGTAAGAACCAGTGCAAATTATCAATTTAAATTTCAAAGAGTGTTGTGACATTTACTTTGAATGGAAGGGAATCACTTGAGTCAGCAGGTACAGTGAATAAATGACAGTTTACAGTAAACAGAGCTGATGTGTTTGTATTTCAGACATTAATGCAGCTCGCAAAGGATGAGTATCACAATACAGGTCAACTATAACCACAAGTCAACTATTTGACCACAGATCAGTGAGATGAAATGAATCTTAATGATATTGCCTGGATTAGTTCTGAAGCTGTACCTTATAAGACTGAAGAATATACAGAAACTCTCATTTAAATAGATTCTAACTATGACACAGGAAGTAGATGATTATATAGTGTTTTATAGAAAAGTATTCAAACTTGTATTCTGTAAAAATACAAGTTTGTGGCTGGAAATGTGAAGGTGAAGTTTTATTTTACAATCAAAACACTATTCTGAGTTGTTTTAATCAAGTAAGATAGGTGTAAAAACAATAAAATGTTGGGGAGAAAAAACGAAATGTTCAGGTAAAACAACAAAATATGGGGGGAACAAATGATATACTGCATAAAAACAACAAAATTCTGGGTAAGGTGGAAAAAAAGTTGGGTAAAAACAACAAAATTTTGGGTAAAAACATCAAAATATGGAGAAAAAATAATGAAATACTGTGTAAACATCACAAAATATGTAAAAAATAATAAAATTTGGGGTAAAAACAACTACAAATTTGAATTATTGGTACAGTTAGTATTAGACCTGTGGCTATCATGGGAACATATGCGACCTTCATAGGAAACCATGTCAGAGATCCTCCCCTGTGCAGACGCAATAAAATAAGGGATTTATTTGATTATTTTCATTAACTTAAGAGTCACTCCTGCATCCACCCCTACCCCACTCCCCCACTCACTATCCAGCCTTATTCCCTATTCTCCTTCTCCTCCTTCTCCTCCTCCTCTTCCTCCTCCTCCTCCTCCTCCCCTCTCATCACCTGTGTGGGAGGCACAAAGCCAAATCCACTCAGCTGGAATTAAACTCACTGGGACCTTACATATTGCACAGCTCCGCTTTATTCACACACACACCACATAAACACACACACACACACACACACCTGCACACTCAGCGGATGGAAAGACTGAAACAGGGATGGAAAGATCTGATAGATAGGAGCACTGAGAGTGGGCTGGCGACTGGGGAGTGCCCACGTCACAGGAAGTAGGTATAGACATTACTGTCACACACATTTTCAAACAGAGTATATAAAGCATCAGTACAAACACAAAGTGTTATCACTGTTGAGCAGCTGCCAGGGTGTCAGAGAAATGGAGGAAAACATTCGCAGGGGAGGGTTGTAGTGGCTGTGGATATGGAGAAATGATCAGTAAAACGCACACCATCATCGCAGTGTCGGTGACAGCTGTGGCTCCACACTTAGAGGAAAATAACAGTTTTACACCGAGACTGTGTCCGAAGTCACTTCCTATTTACTAGACAGACATCTGTAGCCCACTCCTCCTCTCTGCTTATGACTGAGGTAGCATAATACAATTGAAAATATACAAAATATCCAAGAGGAAAGTTATTTTATTTTGAAGTAATCAGAAAAAACATTAAATAGCATTAAAACGGAAGAAAGGTTTCAGGTCTGTTCTGTTTGGAGGTGTTTTTCAGCAGATCACAGAGGCTGTACAACAGTGAATGCAGCTATTTTTATTTATTTATGCATATAGAATAGAATTGATCCTGATATTTATTGATCCTTTACAGGACCAACACTGAAGCAAGCAATATCTCCTGTTTAAGACACATTTTCATCTTTAATGCATTTAATGTTTTCATAGTGATTTTATGTGGTTTTGTTGTTTGTGGCTGTTTTTATTATTATATTTGAAATACAACATATGTACATTACAAAATGATTATTATGAAAGACATCATGACAGCAATTCAAATGTCAAAGAGAAAACTCACCAATAGATTTGCATCAACAAAAAGGTTGAAATTCTCAATACAAAACATTGGCATCTTGCTGCATTTGAAGACACACACACACACACACGATGTACATTTATTACGTGGGCATTGATCTCCGTTGTAATCATGATGGTTGTATGATGCACTGCACTGACGTTGATTGTGGGATTAGCAGGTGC
>OOFC01050472.1:56363-73340 GCA_900323345.1 Pseudochromis fuscus | reverse complement strand
TGCTGCAGGCAGAGAGCCCGCCTCTCGCCAGCGCCTTCGCACTCGCCACATCGTTCGAAGAAGATGTCTTGGACCTAAAGTGAAGACAATCCCATTGTGCACTTCTCTGCCCACCCACTCCTGTACTGTCACCGTTACTTTATTGGTTTGGTTGGTTTGCTTTTAATTTGTTTGTTCAGTTTATTTTTCGTATTTTTTTTCATGCTGGTATCGGGTCTCCCCTCTCCTCAGACCAGGTGGGTGCAGTGGGAGTCAGAAGATGTGTCTGTGTGTGTGTTTGTCCCTCAGCCGCTGTGTGTTGGGTGTTTGTGTTGCCCCCCCGCAGCAGATGACCCAAAGAGGCGAGGAGGTTGTGTTACGATGCCGCGGTGCGTTCAGACTCCTGCGACCACAACGTGAATGTAAATCTGCGCATCAAGGCACGACAAAAAAAATCTGTGTTCACATTTCCCTCTGAAGTTGCTGGAGCTGAACATGTGTTGTATATTATGTGATTATTTCCAATCCACTTTCAGATGTTGTATGATATGCATATGTATGTGTACATCTGTTTATACATGAGAGTGCACACAGGGACAGGCGTACACGTCTGTCTGGCCTGTGAGGCATATTTATAGATATATTATAAAGAAAAAAATCAATTTTATTCCCATATTTAGTAAAAGTATGATGTTTTATGCTCTCTGCACATTTTATTCTGCTCCTTATCCACAGTATACAGGTAGACAGGGCTGGAGGCAAAGTCCCACAAGTGCCATTTCCCAGCATCCTCCATAGAACTACACCTCGACCAGCCGCCGTGTGCTGGTGTCTGACAGTAGCAGCCATGATTGTAGTCCACGTTAGATTGCAGTGGTGAACCACACCTGCACAGTCTGGATGGATTCACTTCCCGGAGGCACTCGTGCATGAGCTGTGTTTGCTACTGTACAAGTGTTGTGTCTTCTGCAGCACAGAAATCATGAGGTCTGCAACATCGTACCAAATAATTACAGCATGAAGCAAACCTGAGCGGAGGCTGGACGGGCCTCTGGTACAACACTGACATGTCTGATGGAAACAAGACAAAACCTAAAGTCAGACGACAGTATGTTGTCTTAAAATGAAACGATGAGGCCAGATTTCATTATTCAGAAATAAGCTGAGGTGACGACTAAATACACATAAAACTAAGCATGAAGTATTTGTAGTGTTTCTGTATGTGGACGGTACAGAGTGATGGTAAATTTAGAAATAATCCCAAATACTGAAGCAGAGTTTTTATGTTGCACAGTTTAAATAGTATCCAACTAAAACCACGACTGAACAGACACCATGAAAACAATCAGATCCTCCGAGAGAGTGGAGACCAACAAGGACCAGCTGTCTGCAGGTTTAGTCTCTGGTTTTTACCCTGATGCTCAGTGACAGATGTAAAGCTCCTGGTGCTGACACACACACACATCTTCACACACACATGCAGCTAGTTTAATATACGGATCAATTATCCATCACATGCTTTACTGAGCTCACAGGTCACATCCTCACTGCACTCCTCAGCAACTGAGTTTCAAAATGAGAGAGTCTTCAACGTTAAATTCACTGTTGTTTCATTTTGTTTCTAACTTAAAGATTTAAAATAATCAGATGTTCAGTTTTTAGTCCTGCTCCAAAAATGATCCCACATTATTTTACATTTCTAATAACAACGTGTTTCAGTAAATCCTTCCCACTTCGTCCCAGCTGCACGTCCCCAATCTGTGAATCAGGACGTCTGTTAAAAGAAAATCAAATGTTGTGACTAGCATCCTTGTCATGAAGTAGGATCCTCTGTGGCACTGACTGAAGCAGGAAAAGGACCCAACTTAGATACATGTGCTGTGTCATTGTAAATGTTTGGGACTTTAATCCTCTGCTGTTCATCACATACGATGGGAAAGCAGAATAAGACTGATAACCTGGATAATCAGGACTGTTTTCTTCTGCTTTCTCATTATCTCCACCTGACACATAAACTAAACTGTGTAAAATCAGTGGACTGCCCCTTTAAATTGTTACACATTTAATAAAGTGTGTACGTAAAAGACCACAAAACACATCAGGCCAGGTTATTTTTTCTTTTCTCAATCCCTCAGCTGCTCAGAGGCAACAAATCCTGATCAGTTTGATCTTTAAATCACTGATCTGAACCTGATTTTTCTCCGATGACGTAACATCAGCCCCGAGTGTCGATTCAAATCCAAAATATTAAACCAAAGCAGAGAAAGCAACAAGAATAAGTCAACAAAGTGGCAGCAGTGTGAGACGGTGGTACCACAACACAGCAGCCTTCAGATCTGCATGAGCCTCCTCCTCTTCCTCCTCCTTCCTCTCTCGCCTGTCCTCTGTCCTCCTGCCTGCCTTAGCTTGAATCCCTCAACACTATAACACAGCTCAGAAAAATAAAAAGGGAAGAAGAAGGTGGTGGTGGAGGTTTTCAAAGGTACTTTCATGTTTGTGACTCTGCGTGAGGCAGAGCGACTGGGGGAACGCTGCTTCTCCCGCTCACGTCTTTCCTATTTCTCTTGTATTCCTGTCGAGTACTCCTTGTTTCTACCTCCCCTTGGCATTTTTTTGTTTGTTTGTTTGTTTGTTTTTTGGTTTGTTTTGGGGTTTTTTGTATTTGGATCTATATTTACTTGTTTAGACTGTTGCTGAACCTCTCTGTGATATCAAAACGGAAAAAAAATGAACAAAAAAAACACCAAGTGTCTTAAAATATTGTATCGCCATCGTTTTTAAATGCCAAGTACTACTTGTAAATGTTTGTGTATCAAATGTGGCCTCAAATGAAACTGAACTATATTATTATTATTATTATTATTATTATTATTATTATTTGAGCAGTTATTTTAAACAAGTGCTGTAGACCACTGCTGTGAAAGTAGTTGATTCTGTTCATTGATATGTAATAAATATTTATGAAATTTGAACTATGTGGCTTGTTTTGTTTGATTAATGTATCAGATGTATCACCTCTACATTACACTACAGTACATCAGAGGTCTGTCTGTGTTCAGGTGTTAGCAGCTCACATGGCTCAGTCCTTTGTACAGAAGTTGTGTGTTTGTGGTGTTTGGAGAGCTGTAGTACAACCAGGTACTCAGTGTAGTACTTCAATCAGAGCCTGAGGTGGAAAAACAACATTACCTGTGAAACAGTGTTGCTGCTTCACTGCAGTTTTAGCTGAAAACTGTCAAATCAAATGTTCAAACTTCTTCCTTTAGCTCAGAAACAGCAGAGTGTTGCTAAATCATTCAGGATTATTACTGGATTTTAATGAATATGTCTCTGTGAGGCCTGCTTAGTGCTGTAGCTGGCATGCTCACCTGGGTACAGTCCTAATGTGCTGATGTCAGGTACAGCACTGCCTGGTTACAAGACCCCCACAGACCAGCTCTCACACTCAAAGTAGGTTTTTTATTATTATTTTTTATTTAATCTTTAATTATATTGGAAATCTCATGAGTCACAGACAAACAACACACCTACACCAGACAGTAACACTGAGGTATACACAGACATGGATGATATTAGGTTTGAAATGAAAAGATTTAGGGGCGGGGTTTGTTTGATTGACAGGTTTCCAATGAGACCAACCCTGGACTCCGCCTCCTCACTCCTCCCTTCATACCAAATATGGTCGCTTCTGGCTCCAAACAACCAACATGGCCACGTTCAAAACCAAACTCCTGACTTCCAACCAACATGTGACGTCACTTTAGCTTCATCCACACTGTAAACAGTCTGTGATTGAAATGCAGATCATAGCTGTGGTTTTATCTGAGAACAGGTGTATGGTTTTTTTTTTCATTTTTAATGGACAAGCAAACAAATATTTTTGAGAGTTTAATAAATTGATATTTTCTACTGTTTCTGGGCTAAAATGAGGCAATTCTGTGATTTATTTTAAATGCATCTTTATTTTCCAGTTTACATTTATATATCTGAGGAACATTATCCCCACTTTATATCCTCATCCTTCCTGATAAATGAATAGTTGTGGAAAATGTGTCAGTTTTTTCCTTAAACAAAATCTTCCCATGATGTCATATTTATGAATAAATAAGATGTACCACATGACCAGTGTCTTTGTCAACAGGCATTTTGGATTTTGACACATATTACCAGTATATTATGAATTTGTTGGCATTAAATCACGTGACATGAGTAAACATAACATTTGGTTAAGATGATACAAATCTTTACAGTAACATCAAACATCAGTCCCTTCATGTGGATGAAGTTGCACTAATGGTGTTGTCGGTGTGTGGCCACAAGGTGGAGCTAAACCTTGATGTAGCTGCTCTGTGATCAAATAGTTTGTTCAGCCTGTTGGAGAAGGAGCCTCCTCTCACTAGTTTACACCGTGTGAACAATAACCCAGTGAGTCTCTAACAGAACAACCAGGAACAACAAGGAGTCTTCACTTCAACAACAACACAAAGGACACATGAACGAGTGAAAACATAAACTTGGCTGTGAAGTGTGAAAAGTGAGGAGCGTAACAAAAAGCAGGTCAGGAGATGTATTTTTCTTTTCACCCTGAGGGGAAAGGCGCGTTGGGACGACCACAGGCTGACGCACACACAGGATCCAGACACACCCCTGTCGCTGGCATGTCAGCTTTATGTTTCACCCAGATTATATGTATTGTCAACGCTCACTCACTCAAAGAAAAGGATTTTCCAATCCTCCCACTCTTCCTGGCTTTATTATATTTCTTTTGTATAAAACACAAACAACCTCCATAATTACAGATTTTCTCTGCCCCCTTAGTTTGAGCTTAGTCATCACCGGCGGCTGGAAAATCACTGGGAGTGAGATTATTGGGATTTTGGGAAGTTGTTGTCTTAAGTCTCAAAGGAGCAAGAAATAAGTGAGTTAGAGACGATGTGATGAGAGATGTTTGAAGGAAAACATTTCACCCAGACCACACGTACCTCTGTGACTGTAAGTACATCTATAGGCCTCAGCAGCGTCCTCCCGGCCCCTCAGTACAACAGTGAGGGCAGCCAGAGGGGTTACATAATAGGTGGAGGAATGCTGGAGCTGTGCTGTGGACTCTGGATCGTCTCACACCGTGGGGCCCTGCCCCCTCTCCACCAGAACACAGTGTCTACAGCACCGGGCCAACCCAGCACCACCGGACTGGACAATACCATCTGCAGCTCAACACACTCAAGCAGACACTGAGACTACGTGGTGATCAACTGGTTTATTGCCAACAGAAATGTACATGGAGAGTCACCAACATGACTGTATACGTTAAACTGAAAAATAAATTACTAATACAAAACTTTACAAATATGTTTTCACAGATAAAGTTACAATGTTACATGTCAGAAGTTATTCTCTGCAGGTTGTTGTGAAACGTTTGCTCCTTTGTGATTAAAGGTCAGCAGTGTTAAACCCTGACCTCTCACCATCTCATCAGTCTGGGATCCATGATGCTTTTGTTGAACAAACGTTAACACAACAAATGAAATATCCACACAGGAAACAGATGAAGCCCCGATGAGGATAGGAAACCACGAGGACGGTGGTCTGTGTTGGGTGTCAACACACGAAGCGGTCAGGGCTCAACACACAGAGCAGGGATGGAAAACACTCCAGAGCGGATACATGTCCACAACAGTCCATCAGTGAGTCTGAAACTCCAACAACCTTCATTTGAATTTTAAATAGACAAGTACAGTATATGATGTCGACTTCAAATATCTTTTTAAGACATTGTCACATTTCAACTTTGCAACTAGAACAATAAAAAATACTGACAGATTCTCACACCTCCCAGTGCTGGTGTAACCACACACCTCATATTGCACTCCCACCGACATTCTTGTCTTTCCAGGAGGCCCCTCAGGTACCCTCCTCCTCCTCCTCCTCCTCCTCCTCCTCCTCCTCAGGAAGACAGGGGAAAAAAACACATCTCCAGAAACCACTTCTAATGGAAAATGCAGCTGTTTGCAAGTTTGGTCGCTGAGAGAGAGGGAGCATGGAAACGGCTTGCGAGGCACGCTCCGACAGTACTGTAGGCCTCCTGGCAGACTAACACAAGGGCACAGAGCTGTGGTTTCACATGGTTCAACATGCTGCATGAGTCACTGACCAGAAACATGTCTCTCCCATACAGCATGGTGAGGCTTGCTGACTTACACTGTGGTGGGCGAGGGCCAAAGACAATAAGCCAGGGGCTGAATAATAACATATGTGAGTGATGCCCTGCAAAAACATGCATGTCAAATTCATGTGAATACCAAGAACAGCTCTTTAAAAATGTCATAAATAATGAAAACCTGCACAGAGAGAGTTAAAGTGGCAGAAAGTTTTTTCAACATTTGCAATATTTTAAGTGTGACACTCACATTTTTTTTTAAGAATTACCATGAAAAGTGAAGCTTCTCAGGTAAATATTTTAAGTTAAGAGTGGATAATCTATGGATAGTTTTTATAATGTAACTAGAAAGCACTCAGACATTGCAAATGCCCACCAAAGCATAATCCAGCTGAAGACTGAACACTGCTGCCCTCCTGTGGTGGAATAGCTGCATTGTCTTGTCGAAACATTTACCCACTGAGTTTTCCTTAATTTGGGGGAAATTGCCCAAAATGTAATGATTTGTTCATTGTTTATAAATATTTTGACTTCTGCTTTTAACTTTGCAATTATTACAATTACTAGTTATTTATGTCAAAAAATGATTCAATTACTTTTCAATCACTGCATAACGAAAGTAATTTGTTACTAAGAAAAGTCATTTTTGCATTACTTTAAAAAAGTGTTCTTTTTTCTTCACTTATACCTGTACCCATTATGTTAGTGTTGTTATGGCACAGTTGGGATCAGACTTCTATATAAACTGGTTCCATTACCACTATCAGGACTGTTGATCAACATGCAACTCACTTACAAAGGATATGTGAACACATTTCTGTCATACTAGTTCTGAGATTGCCCATTATATAATTTATAGTGTGGAGTAATTTGAAGCCAGAAATTTGATATACACTGGTTCTCACATACGCTGCCATAATTCAGATGAACTCCGACGAGGATGGGATTTGAACCCATGCGTGCAGAGCACAATGGATTAGCAATCCATCGCCTTAAACACTCGGCCACCTCGTCTGCTTTAAGCTGTGAAAACCCTGGACCCAAGGATGCTGGCCGATGGGTATGAGACTCATTAGAGACCAGACCTGTCCATCAAACTAACCACACCCCTAAATCTTCCTTTTCTCTCCTCCTCATATCAACTTAATGATACATGATTTTCAGATGGACCACCAGATCAATGACCATCACATCAGATTGACTTGTGGAAAAAAATTTATATTGTAAAGTAATATTTCAGGATTGAAAAGGTGGATTTTTGAATTGAAGTCAGTTGGAGCTATCCTCCAGTGGTCGTCGGTGGTGTTGCACTTTTTTGCACTTTCCGCATTGACCTCATTTTTGAGCCCTTGCTTTGTCCATTTTTTTACTATATACAGTGTTACGTTCTTGTGGACCAGGGCTTATAAGTGTCACATGACTCACAAGAATCGATAGAGATTTTTGTCGAGCCATATTTGGTTTCTGGGACGTTTTTTGGAGCCAGCATCTACTGCTGTTTCGGGGCATTGCACTGTTTTGCAGTTCTGCCTTTGCTTCACTTTTGAGAGTAGATATCTATATACAATCCATGTACTTTGATCATTTATGCTAGTCGAGCAAAACCTTTAACCAGAACATTGCATCACCTTGAAGACATCACAGTCCTGTTCCCCCACTTGATCATTAGGGAGTTTTCTGGGAAGTTCAGTGTAAAAGTCACGTAGTTTACTGATTGCAGTGGTTGAATGCCATGTCATTGTGGTTAAGTCTGAGCATGCAGAACGTCTCCCTTTGAGCTTCTCTCCTTTGTCATCTAAATGGAAAAATAAATTTTTTGTGTTTTTATTTGTGGATGGTGGAGTTGAAAAAAGATGTTTTATGATGTCAGTGCCCGTTTCTTACAGACCTAAAACAATGTCCTCATGTAAGACTGTTTCTCATTTCATGAAAACAATGAGAGCTGGTGGCTGTCATGTGCTTTTATTCTGAAAATTATAGTTTTTAATATCCCACTTTTGCTCGTTCAGGCATTTAGCGCTCAGCTATTTTGTGGGTGTCAGAACGATCAGTGCACCCATAGTGAGGTGATTAAAATCAGGTGTTACTGTATGATTGATGCAGTGTGTGTCACATGTGTGTTGCATTCATGCTGGTAATTACAACACTTTCAAAAGATGTGGAATTCGCCTTTTGATGTAGTCTCGCCTGCGAGGGCTTTAAAGAAGTCGGCTGAGGGACCATCTGGGACTGAACACAGAGTCGCTGGTGGGAAAGAGAGAGAAACAGAGCCTGTGCCACACTAATGTCTGAACATGGAGCACAGTGGAGAGTATAGTGTATATAGAGAGTATAGTGACATTACGTGTCAAGTGTATGTATGTGGCTGCTAGAAAATAACCACATTAATCATAAAGCTATGTCCGTTTTAAGAATGGATTCTCAAAAAAAAAAAAAAAAAAATTCAAACAGGAAGTTGTCAATCTTAATTTTAGTTCTCGGTTCATTGTAAAAGCAGATTTACTTTGGTTCAAGCTCCACTTGAATGAATATTTTCTTTATTTACAATGTATACATGACTAAATGTAAAATTAAAGGTGACCCAGAGGAAATTGTCATGTGACTTTGCAGATCTTCCCAACACTGAAGAACATCTAAGTATCTATTAGACATATTTTTATGTATTTATTACCGTATTTTCCGGCCTATAAGCCGCTACTTTTTTCTGACGCTTTGAACCCTGCGGCTTAAACACCGGTGTGGCTCATGTATTGGTAGCACAAAGCTCGTTAGCTTTTTACATGCTAGCAAGCTCTGCGCCGCCGATACATTTAGCCTCGTCACATCAGACCCGGTCAGAGTGGACCACATGAATCTATCTATCTATCTATCTATGTATTTTATGGAATATTTGAGCCAAACAGAAAAATGGAGGGGCTTTCTGATTGGTTGAAATATTTATAATGGCATCCCAGTAGCTCCATTTGAACTGCCGCACAAAAACACCTACAAAGTCAAGTGGTCCAACATGCTTGAATTTCTTCGTATGGGTTGTCAGTATTCCAGTTGTCTTTTCTCACGGCTCTCATCGATCAGAGGATGGATCCTGTTCAACATCCTCTCTGGTGTTCCTACTTCACCACAAGAGGGCAGCAGTGTTCAGTCTACAGCACTAGTACACCTGGTTTATACCTTGGTGGAGGTTTGTCCTCTCTGAGTACTCTCTGTCCCACAGTTGTCTAACATGTAACATTAACAACATTATGTACAGTTTGTGATTGCAGCTTTAATCTTTGAGAGACATAAATTTGTCAGCTAAAAGTTAAATTGTCCATTGCAACCATTTATATATTCACTGCATAAAACACAAAAAACATTGTAACACTTCCAGAAAATGAAGCAGAATTAAGTATTAAAGACAAGTTTAGACAAAGGAGATGTGACAATTGCTAATTTTTAGTCTTAAAAATGAGCAAACAGTTTCTGCACAGTGATCTTTTTACGCTAAAATTCATATACAGCCTCTGTTTATCTACATTTTGTATCATCATAGCTTCTGCATATTTGAATGTCTGTATATTATATTTTCTTTATTTGTGTTGTGATTAGAAGTTATCATCTGTCATGTATGCAGCCCAGCGTGACGATGAGCAGCATCTCATTTTGTGGATGTGACAATAAAAGCTTGAATATAAACCCTTTCCTCCTCCTACATCCTACTTAAAACTGCTGAGAGCAACAAGTCCTGACATGTTCCCTGGAGAGTTGTTGAAAGTCATTCTGGGAAATGTAGGAAAAAGCCAAAAAAACCCCAGAAAACCCAAAACATGTTGTGGACAATAAAAAGAATTCCTCTAATTACTTTAATGAGATATCCGTGGCTCATAGATTAAGCAAAGACATGCAATTCAACATTTTAACCCAACAATAAAAACCCTCCCACCTCCACCAACTTGAATCAATCCTTGTCATGAGACTGCTCAGGAATCCTGGACTCAGAGCAACATCTGGCTGGTTTTAAGAGTCATGGACAGTTTGCCGCAGGTGGTGGCGGTGGGCGGGGGTTCATATGGGTTATATGGAGCGTGGAAGTTTAAAAGGGTCAATACATGTGGATACAACACAAGTCTGGCTCATGTGGAGAGCTGGAGAAAGGGAAAGGGGAACTCTGCATTCCTTCCATACCCTCGCATATAAAAAGATGCCATCGTATTTTTGACACAAGAATGGATTTGATTTTGTTGGTTCACTTTGTGCAGAAGTGTCGTGTAAGTCAGACACAGGCAGCTTGACTGGAAGAGGGAAAAGTCCCGTTTGAAGGCTGGGATGGTGGAAGTGATTATGTCCCCCCTCGCTATCATGGAAAGTAAAGCTCGGCGGCAATTTGTCCACCTGCACTTCTGAACAGCGGGCTTGGTAACAATTACTGGTCCAGGAAAGAAAACATTACAGAGTCATTACAATAATGATAGTAATTCAGGCCGGGATAGATGTTAGCCTCTGCAGGCCGTCTCCCCTCCTTCTCTTTCTGTCTCTTTCCCACCTTTATATACCTTAACTTTCAATCTCTCTGCTTCAAGCTTCTTTAAAATCATTTCAGTTCAAGTCTCTCTTTCACACTCTGCAATCATAGCACATATCAGATGACCCTTTTCATTAATGCTTTGCTGTGATTTTAGTTTATAGCCCCATAAATCACAAATATCACCCTGGAGACACGCTATAAGTCTGGACAGGAATAATGTTGTGCTCCAAGGCTTGAAAAGCTTAAAGAGGACCTAGTATGCTCATTTTCCAACTTTATATTTATAGTCTCCTGCAATTCAAAAAAGTTAATATTTAGCTTCTAATGGGCATAAATGCAGTCGCTGATATTTTCACCCTCCCCCTTCTCAAGAGCCCACTTTTGTCTGATTGGCTAAAGTCAGGCGAGTGACAAGAGGCGGAGCCTGACTTGTCAACAGTTGACTGTAAACAAACAAAGTGATGTAACTTTGTTGACTGGAAATTTTTCAAACCAGTCCAAACGTGTTTAAGTCTGAATCTGATCCAGCACCAACATTCACCTCAAGAAGTAAGAGCAGGACGTCTGTGTTTGGTAAATATTACTCCCATTAGCAGCTGACTGTGGAACATAACTGTGGACTCAGTATTTTAATCACAAGATGTATGTAAAATCTGTTCTGTCTATACGTATTAATCTGTGTTTCTGTTGCTGGGAAATGCGACTTAAGTGGAATATTTTGTTTTCAAGAAAATAACGTAGACTGTACGTATAGAAATGGACATAGCAAGTGTGATGTCACCTGTTGGTTTTTGAAGCCAGGCTTTGGCATTTGAACATCACCAAGTCGTGTTTTTTTGGAGCCAAATGTGGCCAAATGTTTTCATCAGGCTGCAATCTGAGCACTTTTCACACAGAGATTACTAAAACATCTCTTTACCTCCTGATTTGAAACTTTGGTTATGTGTAGTACGAACACCCAACATTATAAAACTGTATTTAGAGCAAAAAACATAATAGGTCATCTATAAAAACTTTAAATAAAGTGACAAAACCTATTTTAAGCAAACTAGGGCATGTGAGTGCCCCTTGTCCCCACCAAGGAAAGGGTGGGTGGTGGCACTAAACAACCAGAGAGGAGGCCTGGTGGAGCCCAGCACTTGTAACGGGCTTATTTATGTTTGAGAAGCTGAGGCGACAGCAGTGCCAAGACATTATCCAAGACGCTGATGGAGTCGCCACGCAGCGGCTGCTGCTGCCATCCAGTCTGGAAAACATTTGAAAATCTTTGTTATGAGGAGAGCGCGGAGATGCCCGTCCTCACGCTGAGGGGGAAGGACGGCTCTGCTTTCCATCTGGAGCTCGCTCAGTCGGCGTGGGAGGACGTGTGTACGTTTTCAGCACAACAGAGCAGATGATAAAATAGCTTATGAAAAAATACAAATGGCTGCAGTCACTCTTCTGGGTGGGCCCACAAGCACATGACATATTAGGTCTGCGAGGGATTATTTTTGTATTTCTCAGCAGTTTTTGAGGAGTTAGACTGATATATGGGCCATTAAACATTCGTCTTGACGTTCTGCGTTGATAGGAGGCTTTCTCTTTGTCAGGGTTTTTTATTGCTTGTGCAGTTTAATTTAAACAGTTCTCATTCAAACCAGCTTATATGGGTAACAAATCCCAGAGTTCAACAAGTGGAAAGATGTGTGAGGGTACAAGTTGTTATTTTTACCTCTGCGTATTTGTTTGTTTGTTTGTTTGTTAGCAACATTATGGAAAATCTCCTGAACGGATCCCAACAAACTGACATCAGAATGACTCAAAATTTATGTAATGAGTATTTCATGGCAGAAAATGAGGATTTTTTTAATTGAGGTCAATTAGTTTTTTATCTAGTGGCCATTAAAGGTATTACACCTTTTTTCACTTCCTCAATGGCCTCATTTCTGTGCCTTGGTTACTTCGTCCATTTCTATGAAGTCTATTGTCAATCGTGAAAATTTCCATTTCAATGAATTTATTTGACCACAACATGTTATTGTTGGCGCCTGTTAGAGCCTGATATGTGACAATGACCTGAAATGTTACAATGACCCAAATTGTTATAAAAATAAATGTAATAAAACCTGAAATGTAATAACTGGTCAACACTGTAAAATGATGCTGAGCCCAAAAAGTAAAAATTTAAAAACCCAAAGTTTAACAACGTCTTACATTTTGGGTCCGTTATTACATTTTGGGTTATATTACATTGTTTTTATTACACTTCAGGCTCAGCACATTTGTTACATTATCAATCAGTTATTACATTTCGGGTTTTATTAAATTTTTTTTTAATAACAATTCAGGACATTGTTACATTTCAGGTCCTTGTTACATATCGGGGCCTTTAAGGAAAGCCTGTCAATATATTTTATGTTCATTTGAAAATGTACAGAAAATTATTCACAGTCCGATTTAACTGAATTCAACTTTTAAAGGTTCCGCAGGGACAATAATTTAAAAAATAATTTCCAACAAGAAGGGCCCTTTAGTGAGTTGCTTCTTCATCAGTCTGCTTCTAGTAAAGATTTAGTGTAAAAGTTTCAGAAGCTCTATCCATATAACCTTCACTTCAAACTAAAAATATCAGTATCGTGTTGCTTTCAAAAGCCTGTTTGAGATTCAAAGAGAGTCAGACGAGGACGAATCAATCAACCCTCCGCGCCGTCTCTCTGGACAGATCTCTGCGTTACGGCTCAGACAGGGCTGGTCTGAGGGAGAAGTGGGAAATCCCCCACCGTCCCCTCCTCTTCCCTCCGAGGAGCTGAGTTGCTCCGATGGCTGATGTCATAATTTCTCACTGAAACCTTAACCAAACAATAAATATTCGACAGCTCAGTTGCTCTAAAAAGCAGAGCTGTTTGCACAACAGTGCCTGCCAGAACATGCAGGCTCGGTTCACTGGGTGTGATGCTGTTTGTATTGTCAGAGGTCTGAAGATGTCTTGTTGCTCAGAGAGGGACGGAGACTTTTTGTGGCCAGTGGACACAGAAATGTTGTTTCCAATTACCATTTATTTTTGTCTTTACACTTTGTCGGAGTTTAAAATCCCCCTGAATCTGGATCCACCAACCTCTCAGCCAACACTGAATTCATGGCATGTGGACCCGGCTCCCCATGTTGTACTCATTAATGACTGGCACACATGAAGAGAGTATCAGTTAATTGCTATGACATTCCTGCTAACATATAAACTCTAACATTCCTTCCCACAGCAACTATTGAACAATCCATTGGCGATGTCGGCTAATGATCAGAACAAGATGAAACCTTTGTTTGGAAGTGTTTCACAAACACCATTTGGCGGCTCTGGGTCTCCGTAAATAGCGAGGAGGTTAACTTATGAAAACACTCACACCCTGTTATCAGATTAGGGTCTACAAAGAGCTCCGAGCATCAACAAAGGGGAGAGATATTTCTTCTTTTTTTTTAAAGAAAGAGGCTGGATTGTGTGGTGTTGGTGTTTCTCCTCTCTCGTCCACCCCCCCACCTCCTCGTCCTCATTCCTTCCTTTGCTTTCATTTGTTCGAGCTGTCGACAGCGGGCTTGGCCTGAAATTAAAAACCTTTAGTGTTTGTTTGCTTGTTGTCAGCGCGAGGCTTTTCCCATCACTTCCCCGGACGACATCAGTCACGTCTTTTTGAAAGCTGCTTTTGGTGGAGGGGCTGGCTTTGAAAAGACATAGCAGCTCTGAAAATAAAAGAATGTATCAAAGGGATGAAAGAGACGACATTTGAAGTATAAATAAATTTAGCACTGGAATCAGTACCAGAGGTTTGAAATGTAGTTGCAGTTTCAGCAGTGCTGTGTGGAGCGGTGTGGGTCTATTGGTCGCTAATCAGGGGTCAAGCACACACTCAGGGTGTTTGACACAGGAGTGTCTGAAGTGTTGATTCTCCAAGAGGTCAAAGGTCAGGTGGAGAGTGGTGACTGAGGGACTCCAATAGCTTTATTTAAGCTGGGTACATTTTAACAAACAAAAGTTTATGTATTTTCATACCTGCATGGTTTATTTTTAAGACCATGAAGGAGGTTATGCTTTCGCCTACGTTGGATTGTTTGTTAACAATATCATGGAAAAAACCTCTAAACACATCTTGATGAATATTTTAGGGAGATACCATGGATCATATAGATAAATGGACAAAGCAACCCTGTCTAAAAAAATGAGGACAATGCGGAATTGAAAAAAGGTGTAATACCTCTGATGGCCACTAGATGCTGGCTCCAAAAACCTCATTGACTTCAATTCAAAAATCCTAATTTTCAATCCTGAAATACTCAGTCAATACATTTTTTTTCCACAAATCATTCTGGTGTCACTAGTTAAACTCAATTCTCATTTCATCCATAGGGAGATATCAGACTTTAAACAGAGGAATAATTAGGGGTGTGGTTGGTTTAATTGACAAGTTTGTTCTCCAATGAGACTAGACCTGAACTCCAGTCTCATACACATTGGGCAGTGTCCTTGAGTTCAATGGTCAGACCTCCTCCCCAGTGGTGGAAACTTTCTCCTCAAAAACTACAAAAAACTCGCCATAAACACCTAAAATAAACAAAAAACTGGTTTCTCAGAAGTGTTTCAAGTGTGAGTGATGTCACAGATTGATCACACAACTATTAGCTTTTATAAACCTGAATTTGTTTTTGAGTGTTGTTAGCAGCATTACCTGAAGCATCTGTAATTAAAATGGCAGCCTGGGACATTTTTACATCAAACTAAATGTACCTGCAGCTGGCACTTAATGACAATATAGACCATCAGGGGATGTGCTTGTGAAATACTTTTTAATACTTTAACTGTATTTTAAGTCAAATACTTATGTACTTTTGCTTAAGTGAAAAGGTTGATGTGATACTTTGACTTTCACCCAAGTACATTCTGTTTATCTGTACTTTTACTTGAATGTTTGAGTACTTCCTCCACTACTGCTCCTCACCCCCCGCCTTCAGGACCAAATATGGTCACTCCTGCCTCTAATCAACCAACCTGGCGACGTTCAAATACCAAACTCCTGGTTCCCAAATGCCAATTTTTGGAGTCAACATCTAGTGGCCATCAGGAGTATTGCACTTTTTTGCACTTCTGCATTGGCCTCATTTTTGAGACCCATTTGCTTCATCTCTTTCCACATGCAGTCTGACTACTACAGTAAAGTATCTCTGTGGAGAACTCACCCACAAATGGAAGTTGCTGAAGTGTATCCAGCAGGAAAGAGAGAGAAACTGTAACAACCAATCAGTGAACAGCACACTGAGTGCTCAGCATTGCAAAAAAGGAGAGATGTACAACTGGAGCATGAGCCCACATGTGAGTCATAATACAGAGTCGGACGTGTTGCAACATAACATTGTGTGAATGAATGAACAAATGTGAAATTAGTTTGTGGATCTTAATTTCTGGTCCACTTCTGCCCCTTAAAGTTTGTTAAGTTGACTTTACTTAATAAAAGATTGCAAAGTTGTTGCCTCAAAAAACTACGTAAAGTAAAGTTAAGTTTAAGTCAAAACAACTTAAATTAATTAGTACAACAAACATAAACATTTAATTGTTTGTCTAACTTAAAAGCAATGCCTTTGTGATAACATTGTTTTATGGGAATCAAAATGGACTTAAATCAATCAATAACCTCAGGTCTTTGAACTGAGAAAATTCCACTGCAAAAAATTACAACAAAACTTTGTACTATATACGATATGTAAACTACACACTAAAAAAAACCCCACAATCTAAAGTACCTTATTTCTCTAAGTTACTTCAATTCAAATACATCGTCAGCCTCTTCAGTATTTATAACAAGTTGATAAAATTGAGTCGACTTAAAATATTTACTAAAGTCAGTATTAGATTTAACTGCAGTCTATTTGTCTCTATCTGCTATGTGTACCTGCATATTCATACTTTGTCTATATCTGCGGATGTTTTGAAAAGGTGTCAAGAGGATCAAAACAGACTCATACAAATTGAAAAGATAATTGCAGTTTGCCGGCAACAACAGCTACCGGCCGCCTCACCGCAGCTTTCTTTGCATACAGAGGAGGAATGCGACGTGGCTGGAGCGGCACCATAGCGTTGACAGGATGAGCGGAAACCACCTGGAGTTTAAGCTAAACTCACAAGGTCACCTTTCCTCATTTGTCTCCTCCTGTGGCTCGTAAAACAACCAAGAAAAAAAAAAAAAACAACCCTCGGGGTCAACAAACCTTCTCCAGCCAGGACTCATCCAAACCAAAGCCTTTCACCTAAACTAAACACCAACAATGATCTCTTCCATATTGGTAATTTGTTTGAGATTATGGAGCCACTTTAAAG
>OOFC01050472.1:30290-46440 GCA_900323345.1 Pseudochromis fuscus | reverse complement strand
AGAGTGACAACGACCCAACAACATCAGCGGGATTCAACAATGCACAACTTACAAGTGACTCACCGAGAACAGTTAGCGTAGCATTTGCAGAAATAGCTCCGGCTGTGTTCTGAGCCGTGCAGCTATAAACACCAATGTCTTCGGTCTTGACATCCACTATGAAAAAGACGTCATCCTCCGGCATGACGTGCATGCGGCGTTCACGAGCGGCAGGGAAGTCGGTGCCTCCGTCTTTCTGCCATGCGATCTGAGGGGAGGGATGACCGACGGCAGCACACTCCAACCTGGCTGTCGCTCCGGCACGAATACTCAAGTCCATGGGCATCTTGGTGAAGGAAGGGAGCACTGGAAACAAGGTAAAAGACATTAAAATTGGTCCATTACGACTGCACCGAAATACACGTAGTGAGTAGTTCCTTCCATCTCAAACTTACTGTTGACAGTGAGCCTGGCCTTGGTGGAATAGGACGATCCGAAGTGGTTGGAGATGACGCATTGGTACTTCCCCTCGCTGGTGAACTCCACATTGCGAAGCTGCAGTGTGGTCGTGTACTCTGTCACCTCCGTCTCTCCACCCGCTCCTCCCTGTACCCGTAGGTGGGCCTGGTTGTGGATCTCCGCGTCGTTCAGGACCTCGTTGTCTTTCTTCCACGCGAAGGTCATGGGTGAGTCACTGGAGCTGGCCGCGGAGCACACGAATGTCACGTTGCTGCCCTTCAAGGCCGACTGAGTCTCCGGCTGCACGGTGATCTGAGGCTTTGGGAAGTCGTCTGCGAGTAACAAGAAGACAAGTTTTAAATAGTGGATCAGCAATTCTTAGGTTTAAGTCTCAAGTTTATCTGAAACTGCAGATGAGGTTTTGAAAACAGGGAAAACTTGGTGACTTTGTACATTTCCATCATGTTCCCTCGTGGGACTCATTAGGAAAATACTCAACAATCTGGGTCAGTCTGTGAATGGAAAAGCTGCCCTGGATGAATGACCGTTTCTGAGACATTACGGTACAGTGTGTGTCAAGGTGTTACGCCGAGTGAATGCATCACTCACCGCACACAAACTCCTCCTGGCTGACGGCGAACACGCTCCTGCCCTTCAGCATCTGCGGGTGGGCGCAGCTGGCGTTGACGCAGGGCAGGAAGGTTTGTTCTGCCACCCAGACGGGAAGCCACTTCAGCTGGCAGTCGCACAGGAGGCTGGAGGTGTTCAGGCGGCTGCCAGGGGAGGGGGAGGAGATAGCAACAACATTTAATTCACCTTAGAATAACATGATTTCAAATGGGTGGCAGTTTGTGTTTTCTAACATGGTTCATCAAGGTAAAACTTTAGCCCAAACATTTAAGATTTTTTTGTTGATGTTGTACTGGAAATCTCTCCCACAATCCAACTACTACAATATTTTCCAGGAAATATTATTCTCATGTG
The DNA here is from genome assembly GCA_900323345.1 of Pseudochromis fuscus. NCBI lineage: Eukaryota > Metazoa > Chordata > Actinopteri > Pseudochromidae > Pseudochromis > Pseudochromis fuscus. The sequence goes on along the minus strand of OOFC01050472.1, from coordinate 45,018 downwards.
AACAATTACTTGCTGTAATTTGTCATAAAGTTGCACCAACTTTGAGAAAACTTTTTTTTTTTTAGTGGAAACTCTCCCTCAGTGGAAAGAGACAAAGGAAAGTGTGAACCCGGTGAAGTAAGCACTGTTTGGTCCTGAGTTTCCCAGCAGACTGTAATGAGTTTCACCTGGTGCTCTGTCCCACATCAGCACTGAAACACTAACTGAAGCTGTCTTTAAACATGAGCACACTCACAGCTCCTGCAGGTTCTTCATCTGAGAGAAGGCGTTCGCTTGGATGGACATGATGGCGTTGTTACTCAAATCTCTGCAGAGAGAAAAGTAAAATTAGCGAACACAGAGAGAGAGGGGGGGGAAAACAAGCTTTTTTTATTTTTGCCGACATCAGCCGCGTGAAGTGAAGGCTACAAAAACTTCAATCGAGAGAAGAAAAAGGTCTGGGCTCCAGAACAATAAAACTCTGGGCAGCAGTTTGCTGTGTTAATCAAGAGAGGCCCAACTCTGGGCGGCTTTGAGCTCTGGCAACGGCTGGGAAAAAACTTTAATTAGAATCAAATGCAGCTGTTGCACACTCGCAGACACAGCTCCCTCCACTCGGTGATCGATACAGTCTGGCACACACGTACAGATACTAACAACAGTTTTTTTCCCTTGAATCCACATCAAAGCAGAGGAATGGGAGAAGACAGTTTGGGTGTACGGCTCTAACAAACAGCCTCTGTGTCTTAGTGTGATTCACCCCACTTGGTTTACAGCTCGGACTTTTGGAAACAATCAGTGAAACACGAGGCCGACTCACAGGTGCTGCAGCGCGTCCAGGCCGGAGAAAGACTTCTTGGTCACCGAGCGGATCTGGTTCCCCTGCAGAAATCTGGGAAAACGGCACAAAGTCTGATCAATTTCCCGACCTCGCTGACCTTATTTTGTACGTGAAGTCAAACTTCAGGGCAGATTGATCCCACACTCACAGTTTTTTCAGCCTGTCCAAGGCAGAGAAAGGTCCATTCATGTCTTCAATGGTCCAAGAGATTTCATTATTTTGGAGATCCCTTTCAGAAGAAACAAAGACAGACCACATTGTAAAAAAACAAAAAAAAAATCCACACCCAGAAAACAACTGCGCTTGCGATGTTAATAAAACGTTATGCGGCTTTTCATTTCGTGTGAGGGGGGAAAATATTTGAGACGTTAAAATTATATTCAAAGTGGCTCCATGCCTCAACAGGAAGTCACTTCCTGGCCTTTGCGGCACTTTTAAAAGTCTGCCACGGCTTCTCTGTGTTGTATAAGGGAAAAAAAGTTTTATAAGGAAACATGTGTGCTACATTTTAAACTTCATTTGAGGGGATAAATATACTCTGCATGCAATCTAAATATGTCAGGGATTATGCTCAGGAGCAATTCACCAATATATACAACAGTGTGAATATGTGATTAAACACAATCTGTGGTTTAATGTGAAACAAAGTATGTTGCAATAACACAACCCTCTACCTTTGGTGAACTCCAACCACACTACCTTATTCACTACATTTCCCAGGATGACTTTAGGCAGTAAGTTCAACATGTCACCTTTTTACAGAGTTAGGATTAGTTGCAAGACACAAACTTCAAAACACCCGCTTCAGATTACAACTAGCGCAGGTACAGAAATCCATCAGTGTGTCCTTCACACAAACACCCTCTCGCTCTTTGACTCGGAGTGAACCTGACCAACTGTTGATGTTCCCTGAAACATTTTCTGCTACCAAACTCTCAAAACTGTGATTCCTGGAAAAAAACATGGAGACATTTACCCTGCTATCCGCAGAAAGAAAAATACACCGAACAACTAAACACACAGTTTTAGAGTAAGAACATCACTAAAAGCCAAGAATTTCCCAGAGAAATTGCCTCCTTTGATCCCTCAGCTGCTCTAATGCTTTCAAACAGTTATTTTCCTCCTCAGCATGCCTGGCTATGGCTGATTGAAATTGAGGAAGGGTGTGTGTGTGTGTGTGTGTGTGTGTGTGTGTGTGTGTGGGGAGGAAGGGGTGGTGGTGGTGGTGGGTTTGAAGCCCTGAAGCAATCAATGTCCACCTAGGTGCACACCTGCCCTACGATGACCTCAGCAGCTCACAGCTCACATTTGGTTCCAGTTAAAAAGTCTCAACCAGAGTGGGGGTGGGGGTGGATGTTACGGAGCCTTTCTGTGGGAAAGAGAGGGGGGATGGGTGGATGTGTGGTGGAGGAGGTGGGAGGTTGTTGAGGTCGGGGTATGTGCCTTTCTTTTTTCTTTTCTTTTTTTTTTAATGTATGTGTGTGGAGAGACCTCAACGCAGTAATGTATTTCACATCCACCAAAACAAATCAGGCAGGATATTTCCACTCAGGCAGAGGATTGGTGGGGGAGAGGCTGGGCGGGGGCGACGGAGGAGAGTATGGGTTTGTAGGTATGTTAATGTTACTGTTTCAGTGTCTAAGTTGTTAAAGAGTTTTCGTGAAGATCAAAGTAGTACGCAAGGATTTTAGTCATGTTTTTATTAAAAAACACGCCACAAAAAGTGGATTTTTCTCCAAATAAAATGTAGAAAAGTAGAAAAGTGGAGCACAGCCTTCTGCAGTCAAACATTAAAATGAACTTACAGCATCTGCAGGTTGGAGAGGCCGCGGAAAGCTCCGTCTGCGATGAAGCTGACGCGGTTGTTCCCGATGTGGAGCTCGTCCAGGAGGCTGAGACCAACAAAGCTGGATTCCTCCAGTCTGGACAGGTGATTGGACGACAGGTTGCTGTTGGAAAAACATTAAGAAAGGTTAGAAGTGTCGCGAACAAATACTTTGTACATGTTTAATTTATCCAAAATGTCCAGTAATGGCCTCTTCGATTAAAGACCACCTGAAATGAAAAGTGTCATTTTAATCTTTTGAAGACATCACTGGTCGTATTGTTCACTTACTTAACGTGTTGGCAAAAAAAATACTACGATTTTGTTGATTTTTTTTACACAAAAGTTCAATCATATTTACTTGTTAATAATAATAAAAAAAAATCTTTTGACTTTTGTCATCTTGAGTGATTTCAACCAATAGCATCAGTACATTCACCTGTCAATCAACCTGCTGTTAGAGGTTCAGATTTGCAATTAGAAATTATTTGAAAAAATCACGGTCCATCTGAAATTTGGTCAAACTTAGTTTTATCTAGTTGCACAGTATTATTGTTATCTAGTGACATAGTATGTAATTTATCTCATAACATTAGCTAGCTATGATGTTTCCTTGGGTTTCAAGGAACCAATCAAATTGTTCCAAACACTTTGTCCCGCCTACATATCCTGTTTTTGTTGGAAACACATCAGATACACCTGAAATGCTGTTTCAGGTGGACTTTAGGTAAAGGTCACACAGTTTGTAACATATAGAAAACTCTAAATTCATTGTTTTATTTTAAAGGTTCTCGTGTTAAGTGTTATTAAAACACAATCCAGGCCTTTATTATAACAATCTACAAATGAAAACTGCTCTTTACTGTAACACACACCAAAGACTGAGAAAACACAGTTTTACGCAATTTACAGTTGTATTGTTTCATTTCTAGTTTCCAGAAACTGACAATCAATGTGAGGAGATGAAATGTTTCCACAGAACAAAAATCGGGACAAAAAATAATCCCCATTGTGGTTGTTTTTTAAAGAAAGTAAACTCAGATGAGAATAAATCAGATACGCGGACACGTTCACAGTCCACAGGCGGCTTGTTTACTCTCAGGTTCATGTGATAAGAGGGAGAGAGGCAGGGAAAGAGTGAGGTAGGAAAAAAAACAACCTATGCATGAAAAAAAAGAAATGCTCCAGACTTGGGAAACACTGAACTGGGCCTCTGCTGTAAACAACAGCCACAACAAAGGAAATCCAATCTGCTCTCAGGAACATGAGTTGATTGGTTCCCTGACGTTTGTGGCTATTTCAAAAGGAAATATAAAAAAAAATAAATAAAAAAAAAAACTACTAATGGAATTTCAAATTTAAAAAAAATATTGAAAAATAAAAACAAGTGGGACTTCTGGAGGTCGCTGTTTTGGTTCAGGTGAGAACAAAGCAGAAAAAAAGAGGCAAAAGGTTGTGTAATATTTTGGCAGTGCTTTAATGTTGGCACTGAGTGGCGGGGCATAAGAGACGACGCTTTGTCTGTGTGTGTGTGTGTGTGTGTGTGTGTGTGTTGGCGACAGGAGGAACTGGAGTGTGAGGAAGGGCAGGCGGGAGGAGAGGGCAACACAGAGAAGTGTTGGGAGTTCAGAGTGTGAATGGAAACTGAGGAGGGAATAACGAGAGGGAGGAGGAGGAGGAGGGTGAGTGGGGGGAGAGAGAGGTGATGAAGAGGGAGGGGGGAGAAGAAGAAGAAGAAAAAAAAAAGGTGGACTCACAGCTCGCTGAGTTTCTGGCAGAACTCCCAGGCGTCAGGTCGGATCCTGCTGATGGCGTTGTGGCCGAGGTGGAGCTGCTGCAGAGTCAGCAGGCCGTACAACCAGCCCTTACTCACCTCCGTCAGGTTGTTGTAGTCCAGCTGCCTGCAGGCACACACACACACACACACACAGTGAGACTTTATACTACATCCATTCATCACTTAACGTCCACCACTTGCTCGCTTTGCTTACAGGACTTCCATGTTGCTGAGGCCCCAGAACGCTCCGTCCATCAGGCGGCTGAGGCCGTTCCTCTGCATCTTCAGGGAGCGCAGAGCGTGCAGGCCGTGGAACGTCAGGCCCTCCACCCGCCGCACACGGTTCCTGCTCAGCTCTCTGGGAAACGAGAAAGCAAGAAGTGAGGCAAACTGTTGAATGGGAGCAGTAATAGGAATAAAACTGTAAAGCTGTGTTCACACTAAACGCAAATGCAAAGATGTGAGTAGATGCAAAATCGCATCCGTGCAGGTTAAAAAACTTTCAAGACATGTATCGTAAAAACCAATCAGCGTTGAGATTCGTCAACCGAGGAGCAGAAATCGAGGATGAGCGACTCGGATAAGAAGCAGAGTGATTTTCCTTATTACTGTGACTTCAACAACTGGTAAAAGGAGCAATATTTGAGATCTTCTTCATTGTTAATGGTGGAAGAGGCGGTCACAGTTTACACAAGGAGTGCTCCTATTGGCTGTTGAGGGCAAATAACATGTATGGTGAAATCTTCATCATCAGTCCAGCAAAGCAAAAATTTGCATTTGTGGTGAACACAGCTTCACAAATTCATCATTTCTAATTATCAGCAATGTGTTGAGGTCTGTGTGGAGGATAATGTCGCGTAACTATTATCATAATGTTTATAACTCAGTCCAAGTGGGAAGGGACCTGTTTACACTTAGTTTTAAAATGCGTCTCAGACGGTCAGTTCACAAGTGGACGGCTGAGATGCATCTGTTTTTACACCTGTATCCAAACCATCCTGCCGACCACATGTGTTCAGATGCTACTATGTTATATCTACCAGAAGGGCCCACGCTCAGAAGAAGGTAAAGGATTTAGGATCTACTGTACATGAGTGCAGGACAAGATGGAGGAGACAAAACGGTCCTGCACTGATGACAAATTTACTGTTACATCCTTGTTGGGGATGCATCAGGATGCATTACCTGAGACGCATCTTAAAACCAAGTGTAAACAGGTTCACCGTGTCCTTGACTTAATTGAAGATTCGTGTAAACGTTTGAACTCTCTATCCGGTCTGTTTCTTCTGGTCTGAACTGAACTGAAACGTCAACACGAAACTTCAATCAAGTTGTCCTGACTCACAATCACCTGGATAACCATGTGTGACTCTGAGATTTCTTGAATGAAAGGGAATATAAATGGAGCGTACAGATGCTGGAGGTTGGGCAGCTGGAAGATCTTGGCGGGGATGGTGGACAGGCGGTTGCGGTTGAGCCGAAGAACCTGCAGCGAGCTGGACAGGTTGGTGAAGCAGCCCGTCTCCAGAGATGAGATACGATTGTTGTTGAGGAACCTGGAAAAAAAAGATTAAAGCATAAGGTTTGCAAAGACACATCTACGACAAATCTGTCAAACAGAAACCTGCAGCACTCACATGTTTTTGAGGGGCAGCGCGGGGAAGGAGCTGGCCTTTATTTCCACGATGTTGTTGTTGCTGAGGTCGAGTGTTTCCAGGGCGAGGAAGGGCCTGAGCTGCTCCTCAGAGATCCTGGTGATCCTGTTGTTTGCTCTGAAAATACAGACACCATTGCTCCAATAAATTACAAAAATACTGTGTATTTGACTAGTGGCGCACAACAGTTTCATGTTTCTAGATATACAAACAGTCAGGTCCCTAAATTAGGCCGTGGTATTAAAAAATGCCAAACTCTCACGCGCTCGTGAAGCTAAAACTTACCACCCAGAGTGGAAGTTTTTTGTTTTTTTTGCTGATGTTGCATGCATATTTCATAAAAGCCAACAAATTGTTCAGTGTGACTAATGCCGCTGCTCTTCACACCAAACAGCCTTTCGGTTTAGCGATGTGTTATTTTGTTTATAAGGTAATTACCAACAAGGTATTTAAAAAAGTAACCTGCCAATTACTTGGCTGATGAATACCATTCCCTCAGTGAAAGCATGCCTCGGCAGAGGCCAGCAATTTCCTGAGCTGCACGCCTCCTAAATTGCAGTGCAGGGACTGCTTAGTTATAAACAGAGCCTGTACAGTGCCCTCTTTGTGCATGAGACTCGGCAGCAGCGAGAGTGGAGGGGAGGAGGGGGGAGTCTCTCCGATGCACCAGACTACAGGCCTCGTTTTCAGTATTCATTGCAAAGCTTACAGTCCCTCCTCCAGCTACACCTTGCTGACCAGGGAGATGTTAGTTTTTCTGATTCGTTTTTCCAGCAGCTATGAAAAAAAACTTGACGACAGATTTATACTGTAGTTTTAATATGGGATGTGGTGCCGTTAATATTTAACTGTTGGAATCTGTCAGTCAACTGACCTGCACGGCTGCACAGCAGTGGCAGGTGTCACGAGCAGAGCTGAAACCATCAGCTGATCAACGCAAAGCTCATCAAACCACTCTCTGCTCATCTCAGAGAAAAGCTGGGAGTATGCAAATCACATGACCTGACAATTTCCATCCAGTGCCGTCTTTGTTCTCACAACAAGTCCGATCTGGAGTTTGTATTAATTTCATCCACCTCAGGCAGAGAGACAGCGTGGCACCACGTCACTGTGAAATCGAAGCGTCTCACCTATTCAAAGGGCCGTGTGGCAACACTGACCCAATTTTTCACACATCTCCACTATTTGTGCAGATATTTCCGTTCCTCCATCTGAGACGTTCACACCTTTTTGGTAATCCTCTGATTCAAGGAAAGATGAACCAGTGGACGCAGAGCCAAGACTGATGGGAGAGTTTGGCGGGAATGTGCGACAACGCTGGAAAACAACCAGCGAGACAAAGAGGTCAGCAGAGGCTGAGGCGCTGGTGGGGATGGAGCATAGACTGTATATAAAATAGAAGAAGCTAACGTGGTGCCACACGTTGGTTTGTGGACTTTGAAGCCAGGACTTGAACGTCGTCACGTTGGTTGTTTGGAGCCAGAAGTAACCATATTTGGATATGACTGAAGAAATGAGGAGGTGGGTCTGACCCTTGAACCAAAGGGTGTTTCCCAATCTGTGTGAGACTTGAGTTCAGAGCTGCTCTCTATATTTGGATATGAAGGGAGGAGTAAGGAGGTGAGTCTGACCCCTGAGGACACTCCCCAATGTGTTTGAGCATGCATCTGTCAATCAAACTAACCACATCCCTAAGTCTTGGGAGGGAGGAAATAAGACACAACTATAACCTAAACCTGCCCAAATGAAAGCTAAGCCATTCAATTTAACCTGCTGAGAGACTTAAACCAAAGCACTGCTGGATAATATTGTTATATTGGTACATGAAGTTTGGTTTAGTTTACCACTAATTTCCAAATTTCTTGTTTTGAAAGAACTCCATGGTGTACACTTGTTTCTAAAATGCCACAAATACCCCAAAACTGTTGTGCAGTAACTACAGTAGTATGGTAAAAATACATTGGCTCATTGTCTCCAATAAAAGCTGCACAGGCAGCTCTTTTGTTTGCAGATTTGCAGAGGGCTCTCCATGCACCACAGCCCCCAGCTCCCAAACAAAAGTGCCGCACACCACCTGTATCTCAGTTTTCATGTTCCCCTGACTGGTCGCTGAGAGAAGGAGGGCCGCCTGGTGAGACAGAACCAGTCTGTCCAGTTTTTATTCTCAAGGGGGGAAAGTAGAGCTATGAACAGGCGAAGGGGCTCGGTGCACACTTCCTGCCTGAGGACGAGGAGATGGATGGACGCTCGGGTTTGGGAAGCGTCTCCGACTAATTATTCCATAATCCTATCAGTTCACTTCACAATAGGAGATATCGCCCATAGTTCAAACCCAGCAGCAGACAGACAAATCCTCCTGTTTTCCATCTCAACATCTGCGCTGCCACTCAACGAAATCTTCCCCAGACACAAACAGACCGAGCATTGTGCGCTTTAATTGCGCACACGTCAAATTTGTCCATCTAATTTAATGTGATTATGGAGCCATTACATGTGTGGTTGCAGGGCTTTGCTGCTGTTTGGGAGAGTCAATGGAGGGCCGACCGTTTGTCAATAACAGCCAGAGGCATCTTCAGTATTGATGAAACCTGCTCTCATTATTAAACGGAGGCGGGCAGCGCGCAGACACTAAATCAGAGCTGCTGAGTTGATGTGGTGGCGACCACAGATAACGTCTGCTGTGCACATGAGGTCAGAGGGGCACAGGTTTGTGACAGTGTCAGACTTTTGAAACTTTCTCAGATCCTGAGTGCATAAAGTGGAGGCTTATTTTCACACATGCTCGTACCTGCCGGCGCTCTGCCGGTAACTCCATAGGGTTTTTGGCCTTGACCACCATCCAGCTGACCACATTCACACACCGACAACCCATGTCCAACTTTTTGTTGTTGACTTTTTTTGTTTCTTTGTCCAACGAGCAGCAAATACCACTTTTAATGCTCTTTAAACGGAGTCGGGTTTTTTTCTAAATGCGTCTCGCTCGTGGTGTGTCTGTGCTTGTGTGTGTGCGTGTGTGTGTGTGTGGTATTTCCTATTGGAAAAAGAACAGAGTTTTCAGAAGCCATCTGATGACTCCCTCTCTCTGCAGTGGCGCCTGTAATGAAAACCAGCGCTGCGTTCGCCGTTGAGACGCCATATTAAAAACTCTGCACATATCTCACTCAAATGGCTGATCGTCTTTAACGCGATGCCCGGAGAGGAGCACGGATCGTATTAATGCCTGAACTGGAGGACCTCTTGCATACGGCGAACTGCGGCGTTTTTGCTCTGCAGCTCCCGGTGATCACCTGTCAATCAAGCGATCTCAGGTGGGATGGACATTTTTCAGTTTCTGTACTCTTTGTATTTTAACTGTTGGGCCTGTTCTTGCTCACGCTACCTACTTCTCTGGGTTATTTCAATCCACAAATGAAGGAAAATCAACAAACTACCCAGTTGGTTGAACAAGGGATTTAAATGAATCACCTCCAGATTAACCAATAGCTTGATTAATGAAAAGCCAGCACACACATAATGAACATTTTCATTAGCAGCAGCCCCAGCTGAATCCCTGTCACACACATATTTATTATTAAATGTCACGGAAAATTACTATAATCGCTCCTGTTTTGATTTGTACGTCTCATCTTCAACAACGCTCCAATTTCCGCAGACATACCATGAGGTTCACCTCCTTGTATACCTAATCAAACCTGGAATCTCTATGGTCATTTGTTGAACCCTCCCCAAACACAGGCAGAGGGATTTAGTGGCGGTGGGGTTTACCCCCTCCATAAATTCCTGGGAAATTGTTCAATTAATTAAGATGATCACGACTCAATTACTACCAGCTGCAGGGTTATTGCCGTTTGTTTTTACTCGGAGCTGCGAGGTCAAAGAAGTCGGCGAGAGCTGCCGCTATGTCTGACTGGCTGTTTGAATAAGTGGTATTCGATACCCTGAGGTCTTTTTTTTTCTTTACAACCCTCCCAGCTCGAGGAGAAACCGAAGGAGGGAGAGAAATTCTGGAAAAATGTTCCACTGGAGGGAAAAAAAAAAAAAATCACACTGTGCCGCCTAATCTGATGAAAGAGGGTGGCAGCCAATAAAGATAGTGTGAAGTCTTTACTAATTTTATATGAAATATGCTCCTTACTTCACTAAATGACAACAATTTCATGAATCCACAATGGGTTTTTTTTAGGTTTTTAGGTTTGAGAGATTAGGGTGTGTTTGAGGGTAATACTGACACTTCAGACCCAAAGCAGCTGATAATTATAGTTGTGTATATGAAATCTTTTTCATGTGAAACAAGTCAGAGGTTACTAACTAAACTGTTACACTAAAATTATGTTAGCTCAATAAAAGTCATGAATAAGGATGACACTAGCCATTTTCAGAGGATTAGCATAAACTGTAGCTTACTAGCTTGAAGCTATTAGCTAGAGTTGCTAGTTAAAGCTCAGAAAAGTCAAGTACGTGGCTAACACATGCTAGCATTAGCTAAAAAGTTGTTTGTTTTCTAAGTTGTTAATAAGTTGTAATTGTTTTCTTACTGTTACGCAGTCATAGAAATTAAGTTATTTACAAATCCTCTTCAACTCATGATCAAGCTCATACACCCCTCCATTTTTTAACAATTTATACACCATTACATCTGTGTTTTTTCCGATTTCATGACTGGTGAGATTCCTAGCTACCTCCTTGCTAGTTAAAACACCAAATAGTTAATGCAAATTAGCATTAGCTGTGGCACAAGCCCCTAGGATTTCTAAAACCACCACTTTCCTCTTAACCTGCCATCTTTTTACTGAGCTTCAGTGTTACTTGGCTAAATAAATGTATTTCATTAAATCTGTGTTTCATGTTATTCTGTGACTTCCTTGTTTACTAAATATCCAAAAGGCGTAGTATTTACCCGAGGCCTGGAGAGTTAACATGGATGACATAACTTCGGTTAACCCACACTGAACAACATCCTCAAATCAAATAAAGAAATTATGGTTTGGAAAAAGTCTGGAATATTTTAAGTGAATCTGTGCTGGAGCTTTATTCAGAGTAGCTCGCCTCAGGTACTTGGATAGCTCATACTGCAGTTGTAGAAGTTTAACCTCTTTATAACCACTAAGGGAAACAATGCAGCCATTCATAAGAAGTGTATGGGTGTATGTGGAACAAATAATAAGAAATAGCAAAACAAAGATACAAAGTCCCCCTCGAGAGATGCAATAAAACTGACAATATCTCAGGAGCTTCCCCACATAAAAAGCCCGCCCTGCACGTTTCACTGCTACGAGGATAGTTATAGCTGGAGGTGACACTCCTGCACTAAACCTGCAAACAAATTGTCGATTGACGGACTGACTGACTGAGGCCTGCACGCCCTGCGGCTGCCGCAGAGCGTCGTGTTGGGGCTTGACGAGGAATATGCTTCATCTAGCTGGGAGTCTGGCGCATTCTTCCACGATAACTTCACGTTGGTTGGTTTTGAGAGACGTGCCACAGAAAGCAAAATAAAATTGTTGAGGTTTCACACACTAATATCTGGTGTTGTTCTGAGAGCACGTATTGCACAACAGTATTTCCAGAGGACGGTCTGGTTAAAGTCTGAAGGGGATCAAGTCTGACAGGTCAAATGGGGTTTTTTTTAAAGAGTGAAGTCAGCATCTCTCCAGTATTTCTAGGGGGATGTTCAGACATGGTTTTAAGATGGGTCCTGGTGTGATCAGATCAAAGTGGACTGCGCTAAATATAATTGTGAATGACCACCAAGATGCATTGAGATCTGATCACTCAAACCACATGGTAATTGGAGTACACTGTTTCACCTTAGGTCTCAAAGCTTGGCTTGGCAAGACACCATTGGTAGCAACTTAGGGTTCAAGGATAAGGATTCAAGGATGTCTCGCTCAAGGATACTTAAGCATGTGGACAGGAGGAGCCAGGGATCAAACCCACAACCACCACAGGACCACCTGAGCCACAGTGACCCACATATGGTGGTGGTCTGGTTGAATGTGATCTTATGTAGTCTAAACACTAATGCATCCTGATTCATCCCAGATAAGAATGTGACAGAAGACACTTTTCTTGTGTTTAGTCTCCTTCGTCTTGTACTGCGCTCATTTGCAACTTGTAAACATCTTTGTCCTCTCACCTGAATATAGGTGTGGACTTAGATGTGTCTCAGCTGTCCACTTGTGATCCAATTACTCAAAACACATGTTAAAAACCAAGTCTGAAATCATCCTGTAAGTTCTTCTGCTGCACAAAAAGAGCCATTAAATTTAAGGTGGTAGACCGAGACAATGAAAAAACTTCCATGCTCTGAGAAAACCTCCCTCGCGTCCAGACTGACCACCATTCATTTCCAAGTGCCATAAAAGGGCCACACAGAATCTGTCCTCTTAGGATGAAACATAAAAATCTCCAAATCTGGCTTTCAGTCATTTTCACATGACAGATTTTCTCTCTTTCCAACATCACGTCACCGCCTCCAGGTTAAAAATACACCGGCAGCAGCGAGAGTCACCAAACACAATATTTCCATTTCTGTTGATGGCATTTGTCTTCCAACACGTGACCCGTCTGGGGCTGACTGCCATGTCTCCGACTGCCCCGTCTGGGAACCAGCTCAGTCAAATGGGTTGCTCTCCAAAGGGAAGGAACGGGGGGGAGGAGGAACCACTTCCCAGCTCAATGCTTTAAGCAGCACTGACAGCCCTGGTGGAGATTTACCCTCCACACTGGGCCGAGGTGCAAATCAGCAGAAGTGTTAAACTTTAAGGAAAGGTTTTCACTTACAGGATGAGCGTCGTGATGTTTGAAGCGTAAGGGCCTAAATCCGGTATCGCATCCAGTTCATTGTTGTTCAGCTTTCTGTAAAGAAAAAGAAACAGCTGTAGAAAGATGTGTGTGATGATTTACTGTAGAAAAGCACTGAGAACACCAGGCGCACTTACATTTCACTTAGATGCTGTAGATTGGAAAACAAAGCACTGTCAAGCACCTGCAATTTGTTATGGCTCAGGTCCCTGTAGGAGAAGAAAAAAAAAGAAGAAGAAGTAAAAACTAAGGGAAAAGTATACACCACACACTGTGTTTTCCAACTGCTACACTCTTCCATTTGGGTCGACGCAGCAAACATAATTACATACAAATTCTCAGTGTTATTGTCGCTAAACACTGTGAACAATGGAAGCGGATCAAAGAAACATCGCTGTAATTAAACTGCAAGGTTGAGAGAAACGTAGCAAGATATACGGAGGTGAAATGAAACAGAACGGTTTGAAAAATAAGTAAGAACGAGATTTATCACTGATGAAAGCAGATAAACAGACTGTAGCTCCAGATACTGGCACCTGATGTGACCATGAAGTACAATGCCAACACCTTTAAAAAGTTTTTCAACTGTTTCTAATTTTAGTTTTTAGGACTTTGTCTTCAAAAGTAACTGAAACAACTCCAGACGAGACAACTCAAGGTTTTTCAGGGAATCAGACTGAGGTGATTCTTCAAGCGTAACATCTGAAAGGAGCTTAAAAACTTCCATAACAAACTGCTTCACATCCCAACTCCCCTCCCCCTCAATGAGCCCTACAAGTTAAAGGCCTGGTTTTGGCTTCAGTAACACAGAGAGGAGAAGGTCCATGCCAAAACAGCTCACTTCATATCCAGGCCTCTGCAGAGAATCAGAGCCAAAACAGACAAGCTGATAAGTTATTGAGGGGCAGGACTCTTTCAGCGTTGACAGGAGGCCAGAACCTGGAGAGCGGAGTCGATAGAACTTTATTACTAACCGAGTCCAGAGCTCTGTTCTGGTGCCTGGACGAGCATTAATCACACTCCTAATCTGACTTCAGCATTTACAAACCTTTAACCCATGAACTACCTCCACCGTTCAGAACTCCTATAGACTTCTTCACAGTTCTGGAAACTTTACTGTTGGTACAGATCATAGACTTTTGAAGGCGCATTTGATCATCGCCATGTTGGCTGTTTGGAGTCAGAAGTGACCATATTTGGATATGAAAGGAACCCAATGTGCACAATGTGTATGACACTCATCATTGCTGCTCTCATTGGAGACCAGACCTGTCAATAAAACTAACAACACCCCTAATTCCTTCCTCATTTTTACACCTAATATCTACTGAATGATCATTGAGAAGAAGAGTTGATTTTACTTAATGACATTTGAATGGCTTGTGGGAAAAATGTATTGACTGAGTATTGCATGATTGGAAATGACCATTTTTGACTGACGGCAGTATTGCACTTTTTCCTCACTTCTGCATCAGCCTCACTTTTTAGCCCCACTTGCTTCATCCATGTCTATTTACATACAGGCAGATGTCTACAAAGGTTGCCTATCCTCTCTGTTTAAACCTTCAGTGTTGCTCGGTTAGATCTGGTCTATGTCTTGGTTTTGCCTGAGCCCCCTTAGGATCCAGGCCTGGCTCAGACTCGACCCAGCCTGGTCTTGGCTGCAGCTCACTGGGGGTGAGACTCTTGTTGTTGCTGCCTGTATTTTTTTTAAAAAGAAGCCTGAAAATCAGCTCAAGAAGTCTGGCAAGCGGAGCCTCGTGCTCCATAAAGTGGTGGAGTTATTGACGCTGCTGCGCACGATCAACGCTGTGGTGCCAGACACTTCTTTTTTTTTTTTTTTTTTT